>WBMZ01003788.1:34313-78047 GCA_013400975.1 Atrichornis clamosus
CTTCTCCACCCAGCCTGTCTCCATAGCAGAGGTGCTCCAGCCCCATGATTATCTCCATGGGCCTCCCTCCTCTGGACTTGCTCCAACAGGTCCACATCCTTCCCACATTGGAGGTCCCAGCCTAGAGGAACTCTTTACTAATAATTGTTTTTCATGACGATATCAGAAGTTAAAATTATTTTAGCATTCCCTAAAGATTAAATATAATCTTAAAATACATGAAAAATTTGAACTAGATTACTGAACTGGAAATCTTTGTTCCATTAACATGAAATGGAGCAGTAATACTTTTAACTGCAGGATCACAAAAATAACCTAAGAACTAACACAGAGTTCTAATTTAGCAGCTTCCAGACAAAAAAAAAGATTCATATACATGCTTATAGCTCGTAAGGATGAACACCTCAGCATAATGATAATACTTCAAAGGGACACTTATACGACTGAGATCCAAATGTGCAACTGAATACACAATTTATAGAAGCACTTTATATTACTAATCCTAAGCTTCAGTGTGCAGACATTCAAACACAGTCACATTAAGGACAAAAAAAAAGAACACCCATAAAAGCAGTCTGTTGGACTGGGGGTTTTTTTGCTGAGCAAAGTTAAATGAAAAAGCAGCTTATTAAGTGAAAGCCAAACACTACCAGTAGAAAATATTCTCCCTTCACTGTTTATGCAATCTCCCACTGACGCACACATGTAGACCAGCTGACAGCAATCCCAGGAAGCACATCTTGCAAAAATGGACCACTGGTGAGCATACAAATCTTTTACATCAGTTAGACATCTCCAAGTTACTAGGATTTAATCTCCTCAATTTCATGCTTTTTTAAAAACAAAGTTATCTTTACGTGGCTTTAAACTAAGTATTTCATGTGAAACAGATGGAGTCCTTAGCTGAAATTTCAGGTGTCAAAAAATTCGTTAAGTCTTTAGAAACTGAATTTTCCGATAAAGGTAAGAAAAACTCCAGGTGTAACTTCCTAATACCAGTCCAAAGCACCAGACTTCAGCACCTACCTGTTAACATATTAAAAATTGTTTTAATATTTTAAATTACTTGGCCCATTCAAACAGTGGCATTTGGAACATCAGAAAGCACGTTTAGGAAAGTTGTGATAATAGGGTCAAGATATTCAAACACTGAACAAGCTACAATAGCAAATCAAAATCCTTTGTAGTCTTACTCCCTAGAATTAACAGAAAAATCTGATTACTTCTTCAGCAAAGTTAGTTTCATTTCCATGGAAATAACACTTACATCACTAGACCTACATGCATGCCACAAAATACATCTGTGAGGTATTTAAGTTAAAATTTTAAAAAAATTTAAAATTTACCACATTGTTACAACTCAAAGCATGCAGGAAGAGTAATCTTGTCAGGTCTGAGAGTAGTAGTCTGAAGTATAATTGGTTTCCTAACAAAGGCAGCAAAGGCAGACTCCTTGGCTCCTCAGCACCACAGTTCACCCAGTACCAAGTGAGGCAAATAAGGCAGGAACATCTGAACCTGAGGCTGCAGAATCTGACAGAGCCAATAATCAGAACTAGCTTTTCAGAGTCCCAGGACCACATCCAAGTTAGGAGAGAGAAGTTACTCATTCACTTGCACATCTTCTACAAACCACCATTAAAGGTAACTCAACTATTGCACTTTTATCCCATGTATCTTCTAGTATTTTCTTCCTATATAAGGGATCAAAGTTTGTACAACACACATACTAAGGCCTGACAGTCTGTCCAGGGTTTCTACATTCCCATGTCTGTTAACCCACATTTCATTCTCTCAGTCTCAATTCACCATGATCCAATGCACACAGCTTCCAGATCACCAAACAATAATAGCTTAATCCAGATGAGAAGTCTGAGCACAGTTACAGACCAATATAAAGCCTATTAATGTAGAACCAACTCTTTGGCACTTTCAACTCATTTGCCAACACTCTGCCATTTTACAGTGATGACTGTCACATCACACTGTTTCAGGTTTATGACTTAGTACAAAACACCCTAAAATTGTACTGTATAGCCCTGACAACACAACTAAACATGCAATCTTTCACTCATATTCTGCTGATATCTTCACTACGAGTTCACAGAAATTCACTCAGAGTCTCTTCTTTAGTGAGTCAGTGAAAAGTTGTTCAGATTCTGTACTCAATTCTTAACCTTCAAAATGCTTTTAGTTTCAATTTTGGTTCAGTAAAATGTTCAATAAACATTAGAGATTCTTAAGTTCTAGAAGCATCGTGAGCTACTATAAAGAATCTGAGAGTCAAGGGAATATAAACATGAATTTAAGGTTATACCAGAGCTCAAAGGCTGGAGCAAATTCATTTATATGTGTGAGACCTTCCTATGCAATAATTCAGAGTTGAAATGCCACTGCTCAGGTCTTGAACTGCTCGAGCATTACCTGCCTAATGCTGTGGAAAAGTCTAAACAGAAAATGTAACTGTTTCACTGGTATAAAGTGGAGCTCAGTTATGAGCTTCAGGGCTTTAACACTGAATGCATAATTTGTTCTGTAACACAGCAAGATGGACAGCAACTACCTCAATTAGTTACAGCATCTTTTGTCCTTAATATACAATAAAAAAGTTAATGTTCCAGCATATTACTAATATTTGGAGAGAAATAGAAGTCCTCAAAGTCTGAAATGCTTTATTTTTACCACCGTTTTACCTGTGCTTCACTAAGGCCAAGCTCCAGCATTTCCAGTGACTTTCGAATCATGTTTGATTTTTCTTCAACCAGATTAGTTTCATCATCTTTCTTCAAACATTTCAGTGTTTCAAGTAAGCTCTGTAAAATTGAATTGTGTTCATTCTTCAGTGCCTCTAGTCCATTAATCACTTGTTTCGTTTTGGCAATGATCTCATCTTGAGTAAGCTTCTCCAACTTCTCTTCCTTTAAATACACCATTGTGGACATGTTTTCATACATTCTGAAATGGAAGAATATACTAATTAATACAAAAGGAAAAATATAATAAACAATTCTCTGTAATTGAATAAAGCTTGGAATATATATTCAGAATGCAATTATATTTGTGCTCAACTTTTATAATGTTTCATGTCCTGAGTGTGAACAGTGCTTCAGGTTTTCCAGTTTCTATTGCCAGATTTAATATTAACACTCATTCATAAAACAAACAGCAACACATAATGAAATACAAACTACAACATGGCATTAGAATTTCTAGTAAGTGCTGAAGAACTGGGCTGCATCTTCAGGATTCTGGTTTCTGCAAAGTAAAGTAGTTGGTCTATAAAATATAAGAGCTATTTGCAGATGCCACTGATCCACAACTCTTTACAAAAAACCACAATATAAAGTTTGAATAATTTGAAAAATACCATCCAGCCTTCTGGAAGGGTTGATCAATCAATCATGAGAAAAATAATCTTTTTCCCGATAAAAAGGAAACACCATCCTCATCCTTTCCCAAGGACGACAAAAGCTGTTATGACTATGTATTTTGAACATCACAACCACTCCCCTAGGACAACTTTATATTCACTATTGTAACTCCACAGTTAACACATTGACATTTAATTACCTACAGGTATAGGTGCAGCTGTTTTGATGAAGATGAAACAGCTGTCTCATGCTGGAAAAATAGTTTGTATGACACAACCCTTGCAAAAAAACATTTTACTGTGCTATTTTGTCAGTACTTCATGCATTACATTAAGGATAGCAAATTTCTGGATGTCTGTCAACACCTCTACCAAACGTAAGAGAAGAAAAAATCTTAGAAACTCAGGTACTTATCACACATGCTGTTACTGAAGTGACAAACAAGTATAACAATGTAAAAATGCAAAGAGAAGACACATAAATCACTTTGCCCTTTTAAACTGTCACCAGAAAATGTACTATAGCAAAAATAAAGACTTCAAAAATTGCTCCTTTTTACTTCAGGTATTTAAGTCTTTGAATGAACCAGGAAGTACAAATTAGAATAAAATATGAAAGGTTTTTCAAAAGCAATAAATTATATATGTGAAGACACCTGGGTAAACACTGATAAACTAACATTTAAAATTAATTAAAACGGTATTAAAACTTACTACTACAGAAACAAGTCTAATTTTAGAAGAAAGCAAAAAAAAAAATTACAACCACTTAAATCTTGAATCAAAACTGCTGTAAGAACACGCATATATGCACATTATGACAATAGCCAAAGGATGTGCTCTTTTATTACATTAAAAATAAAAGCTTGGTCTTTCTTTCCATACGTACTCAAATTACCCTCTCTGTTATGATCTCCTGCAATGCAATACCCAAAAGGCTATTATTTACCAAAAAAAAAAGCTGTGCATGACACTGGTTTATTTTTTAATAATCTATTGTCTGAAAACACAGATAATATGGGGAAGACTTAGTCTTACCCTGATGCAGTATTACAACCTCACATTCACAAATAAATTAATATGGATCATATAAATCTGTATAAAACAGCTAATCTAGCATGGCAGAAGAAATTAACTCATGAAAACCTGATGAGGAGAATGATATTTACACATCTCCCATTTATAACCTGAGAACTGTTACCAAGAATTCTTATAAGACAGTTTTAAAGTACATACTCTCTGAAGTTGTGCAGAAAAATGAACTGCAATTTAATATGGGCCAGATTGGTAAACAAATGCTTCTAATATACACAGTCATGTAAGAAATTGCTATAGATTATGCTAACTTCAGCACAACTCAACCCTAATTATCCTCGGCACGCTTTCACAACCTCAATTCCATCAACAATTCCCATCCTAAATGCAGGAACTGAACCTTTGATTATAAGGAAATAAAAGCAGCAGAGGACATCTAATGAAGTGGCCGTTTGTGTCTTACATGGACAGGGACAGTAGCAAACCCTTCTGCATTGCTCAGTATTCTGTCATTCTGCAGCAAAGATGCAAAGCAGGTGTTTGCATATATGCATGTAATGCACGTACAGATGCTGTTTTCAAAAAAATTACACATTTGAAACACCATGGTAGAAATAAAATGAATTCTAAGTCATGAATACAGGTAAATTAACACCCATAAATTAACAGGCCCATAACTCTGGCTGAATACACTGAAGCTGCAACTAAGGACAGCTAAGCCAGCACAGCAGCTTTTGGAGAGGAAAAGCAAGTTTAAACCCAATGGGGCAAAAACATACTTAAAACCATCCCAGCTGCAGACCTGCTTTACAAATACATGCTTCCTGTCTCAATCTGGTCTGCCAGATTTTTTAGCTGCCTCATTCCAAACCAAATGTAGCTAAAAGCTTCCACAGCCTCTGCACTAGCAGGACAAGGAACGTACTGGAGCTGGAGTCAAGTCAAAAGCTGCATCAAGACAGACTGACCTGAAGGTCCTTGCAGCCTGGGAGAGGGATTCTCAAGTCTCCTCTAATGAACATCATTAGAATCTGGTTCTCTCTCACTGACAGGAAAGGAATAAATCTTTCGGGATAAGTTTTGTAGGGTGTCATTGGTGTTCAGAGTTGTATAGCTTGTGCTTGGGAGAATAATTTAAAAAACAGGAGGATAACAAACATATAATGTGTCATGCTATCAGATCTGACTCTTTGTAGGAGTAAAATTAATAAATAAATATCAAATAGCCTTTAAGAGTAGCATGGAGGTTTCTGTGATTTTTCAAGAATGTATTTTACAAGAGATCATTACCTGTTCGTCAAATAAGCCCATATTTGAATACATAATCACACAACTGGGAATGTTCCTGTACTGGGCAAGAATTTGGACTCCATGATCCTTGTGAGTCCCCTCCAACTCAGCATATTCTGTCATTCTGTGAATTAGATTTGAATATCCTGAGGCAGCAAACCCCACACAGGAAGCAAACAAATGAAGTTTATATGCAGGATGTACACAGAGGAAAAGAGACAAAACCTACCCTGCCTTTCTATTGTCACTTTTTAAAAAATGTTAACTCTTTCTTCCCATACTTTTTCCCTATAAGCTCCTGTCAGTTTTGTCCTGCATTTCACTGCACTGCAAATTTTATCCATTATAGGGCAGAAATTATAGATTCAAATACTAGTTTTAGACTAAAAATAAAATAAAGAATTAAGACGCACCATGTTTTATATGTAAAACAGAATTAAGGATGAGGGAAAAAAATATACAATGCAGACAGAGTTATAAACTTGCCAGTGAGCTTAAGAAATTTACCTATTATATTAAACACTTGCCTGTGTAGCTCTTGAGTATTACCTTCCTTATTTTTGACAATATACACTGTGCTAAAGTACAAAAGTTACTGAATGCTTTCCAACACTTTTAAAAACATCAAACCACTTTCTTAAAACACACAAAGATTAGTTAACTTTGACAGATCAACATAAAAAGCCCTGCAATGACATCTACTAAAGAAGTTTCCACAAAATTTTATAACATAAGCTCAAATCAAAGAAATTGATTGAGAACAGCAAGAACCTGAATCAAAGAAAGCGCAAAGAAAGCAGAGCCAAGTCTTTCAGTCGTGTAACCACTGGGATAATCTCACCATATACAAACAACTTAAGTGGCTGTTATCTTTAATCAGTTTAAGTATTTTGTTATTCATAAAACTTTCAAACCAACTACACTAGTAAAACTGACATCCCAATTCGTCCCTAAATTCTCCTACTGACATACACACATCACAGCCAACTACTTAAGTTCTCCAGCTCATATTTAAGGATCTCTTAAATAAAGAGCTTTTCCTACTCAGCTGCTTTTAAAGAAGCGTCATTTTCCCGCAGATCACCTCAAAATACTCTTGAGCCAAAACATATTAACATGTGAATCCCTCTTTATGTAGGAAAACTTTTCAAGGAAGAATTTTATTCTAAAAAACCCACATGGTTTTTTTTTCCTTGTCTAAAGATTAGCATGGGTCCTAAAACCAAATAAATAAAACCATTCTAGGTTGAGGGTTTTTTCTGCTTGTTATGAATCCCTAAGGACTTCCCCTCTCTGTATTGATATTTTTATTATTTAATAGGTTGCAGGTACTAAAAGCTTGGAAGATAAATTTTTTATGTATCTAGTGTCTGATCATGATTGTTTCAAAATACAATTCTAAATAAATACATTTTAAAATCCCTGAAGTCTGTACTGCTTTGTCAAACCAAATTCTCCCTGAACTTCTTCTCTGAATACACAGCTAGCAGGCAGCATAGCTGAAAATTAAGAAATAATGTGTTTGCACACATAAAAGATAAATCCTCTTCCTAACAGTAAAAGCTGCTACAAGACTGGCTCAAGCCATACCTACAGGCCCTGTCACTCACATGCACTGCAAATTCCACAAAGTTATGGTGGAAACTTATACTAATTTGAGCTTTTTGTATCTCTAATAGGGACCTATCAGTTCACTGTTTCCTAACAATAGTCAGTCCATTCAGGGCTTTTAACCCTAATTTCCCTCTTAGTTCCTATGTAATTAAATGGCAAGGCTCAGCATTCTACATCTGCCATGTGCTTGTTTCAATTTTGTATGAGCTGCAATTACAAGTCATTAATTCCCTGCTCAGAGCAAGAACAGGTCTCATTACATCATGGAACGCACCATCTTCAAACACTACCAGTTGCTTTAACTGCTAATCTTCATAATGTGGAACACTGCCTTCTCAAACAATCCTCAAAACATCACAGGCCTTGCAAGCACAAAAAGAAAATCACCAACAAAGGCAAGAGATGAAAAACAGTTTGGGAAGGACTGAGTAGTGTGTCAAACACTGCATCAGCTGCACCCCTCGCTCAGCGACAGAAATGACAAGGATAAATCACCCACGGATGCCTTTCATACACTTAGAAAGGTATTTGTAAAAGGACTCAGATAACTAACACTCTAGTTTGACTATATTGCTGTTATGGTTTACAGTCAGAAATATCCAAGTCTGAAAGAACAATGACTACCTGATTTATTTTTTTTTTTAATCAAAGATGTTAAATTTCTCTTTCTCTGTGAGGCTATTTCTGCTATCACAAGTCATATTCCCACAAGAAAGAATCTTTCTGTTCGATTTGCCTTCTTTTTAATTAAAATGATCCCTTACACTCTGGAATTTTATTCCAATACATGATCTCTAAACTCCCCAAGGAATCAAAGTAGCTTTTTCCTCTTGACATATTCAGGACTGCAGCTTTACTGCCAGTGCTAGTCATCACTCTTTCCATCATCTATATTTGAACCCGCATAGAGTAGAAAATCTGGAACTGCACCTGCAAACAGTGTCCTGGTGGAGGTCAGACTTAAGGCACGCTCGCTGACCCAGTTCTATAAACAGAACACTGCTGCACTTCTGCACTGCCTCGGGTGTCCAAATACGTGATCTCAGAAAGCATCTTCACCACGGAGCACACAGGTATACAAGCTACCTTAAAAATAACTCGGTGAGGACAATCAGCAGCACACTGGAGGCTGTAAATCACTGCCCAGAAGCAGGTAAGAGGATGGAGTTGCACATGACCTAGCAACCAATATTAAGCTACAGAGAAACTCCCCCTCTCCAAAGGGAGTCCCTTTTTCTACCAACTTCCAGCTAATAAGCATCTGAATTTAAAACATCTGTGCTCCTTCTGCCAGCCTTCTACTTGGAGCTAACCCTGAGTGCAGAAGTCTGCTCTACTACTTGGTTTAAAGTCAAGTTGTGCAAGGTAAACACGATAAAAAGGACATTTGCAGTCCTTTAATGTCAAGGGCACATATCCCAAGAAAAGCTCAGAATCACATTTGTAATTTGACCTACAAGCCTTAACATCACAAGATGCCTGTGTTGGTAAGCCAACTGGACAAACTCAAACTTTGCAAAGTTTTAGCATTTATAAAGGTAAGCCCACAGATTTCTGAAGAAATGCACAATAAGCAAAGGATAGCCTGACTAAAAAGAATGAAACACCAAAAAACTTGAATACTGGCAGGGAATTCCACTGGACTAACATGGCTGTTGCTTTTCTCTTACGACCACCAGGAGCAGCCTACTCTCCACATGGCATCACTGGGAAGAGGCTGCGCGGCCTCACGTCCTACCCCTGCACCACAGCAGCATCTACCTCCGAAAAAACACGTCAGGCACTAGCAAACCCCAATGGCTACCAATAAGCCCATGGACTGCATTAAACTATGTTTAAGTGAAGAGGATTATGTACTTGTTTAGCTGAAGAACGTAGCCACTGTACAGCTACCTTGATAAATCTTGGAATCTTTTAATGCTGGGGCTTGCTGCTAAAAAAAATTAAAACCATACCTTTCAGGGGAAATCTTCAGATTCTTTGGAAGATGAAAAAATTATTAAGGAGAAATGCACACTAACAAACCATATCATATTTGCTAAAAAAAGAGACGATAGCAAAAATAGCTCCTATAAAACCCTTAGCAAGGGTGATGCTGACAACTCTCTTTGAGAAAGCACAAGCTAAGATGATTTGCACTGCTGAGAAAGTACAAGCTATGAAGATTTGCTCTGCTGCAGAATTCTTTGACTTAGATTTCTGAAGTATTCTACTTCAACACTAATGAACACTGCTTTCTTAGCAATCCTACCTGGATTCTTAAAGGTAACAAACTTAACCCTATTTTGAAATAAGTACTTTTGCACATTTCAAAGACAACTGACGAAAAAGCCTTAAGAGTAATTTCAGTCCTCAGCCGTCAATCTTTCGTAGCAAGCAAACTATGTTCCTCAAAATTATTACATCCTGATGAAATAGTTAATTCAGTTTTAAAATCCGTATATGGTATAAAGGTATTCAGTGACATAAAAGCGTTCTGTAACTACACAGATTATTCTTCCTCTTAAAGAAAAGATTATGGTGTCAATCCCTTGACCGTACTGCACTGAATAAACACTAGCTAGCATTTCAATTATCATGATACAGCAAATCTGTATCCTTTTAACTGCAGACAATCCAGATGACCTGCCAATCTAATTCCAAAACCTCTTTTAGACTCAAACATATCTGGAATTCCATAATGCTGGAAGGCCAACTCCCATCTTGCTGTTCCTGCTTACACACTGCAGCAGTGACCCTCAGATGATGTGACTCCCCCTAAATATTACCATGCCTGCCCCAATTATTTGTGTAAAAGGAATCAGGGAAAAGTATCCTCTTTCTGGCATATGTTACCAACTACATTTTACCTTTCTGAAGGCCTAAAAATAGTGATTAAAACACAAAACAGCAAAATATGCTAAAATCACTGTAGATTTTCTTTCTCTGACAAGTGTTATCTGTTTAGACCCTACAATCAGTTTGCATGTATTGTAAGCATGTAAGAGAAAAATTTATTCTCTGTATACTCCCAAGCCCTCCTAGTATCTCAGATTTCAAATGAAGCTGAATGGATATTAAGATACTTCTATGCATTTGTTATCACATCAAAGATTACTCTTTCTCAAAGCTGAGGCAAGCACAAAAGAAATCTGACAGGCGTGTGTGTGTCTAAGGCAGTTCAGTAGATTCAGTCAGGAATCCAGAGGAGCCACCCTAAAAGCCATACTTTCAAGAAGGTACATCTTATTAACTCTTTGTTAATCAAGGTCGTTACCATCTGTTACATGCTGGTTGTACATAATTTCCTGACTTAAAATCTTAAAAAACATACCTACCTCTCAGACCTCTGACAAGATCTAAACCTCATTCTTTTCCAGAATAATAAAACTAAACACAACCCTCTTCTGCTGTTTCACAAGGTTGGGCCAAATCAGCTTTTGTTTAATTTTAGTTACGTTCATGAAATCTCTGAAAGCAGACAGACTGCCAATCACCAAGTCTCCTACCCTTGGAGCAAGGGAGTTGTCTCTGTACCACTGCTGTGTCAACAGCAAACAGCGTCTGTTGGTCTCCTTCAAAGCAAGCACTTCCTTAGCTTCTGTGAGCACTAATAAACACTTCCAAGCAGCCACCAATGCTCCCTGAGAAAGCAGAGCTTTTTGCCTTCCCTCAACACTGACACAACGTACCAGTCTAGCCCACAGGGTATTTGCCTTCAGTATATGACAACAAAGCCCACCTAACTGGATCATTTTAACAAAATGATTATGACTGTATTAAGAGTAGTTACATAAAGACAGAATAAACTTACTTAAATGCATCAGAAGACAGAGGTTTAACCACTTTAAAAGTAGTTATAACTACTCTTAGTTATTAAAAAGGCTTGTCACCAGAATCAAAGATACACCAGGAAAAATCAAGGCTAATTGTTCAAAAATTGTATTGGAGTTTAGTGATTTGTACTTATGAAGACATGCTTGATAAATGATCTACCTTAAGTGTATTGAAAGAAAATTTTGACTGTATTTTTAAATAAATACTGTCAAGAAAGTCTGGGTAACAAATCCATCATCACTATCAAGTTTCACAGTTTTTACCCTCAGTGCTCCAAGAATCTATGTTTATTTCTGTGTGAAAATGGCACTCAGCTCTTCATGAGCTGATACCTTTTGCAACCACGTCTTCAATGAATCTTGGAACGTGTCTTGATAAAACTCATTCTCGCTGGTGAGAGAGTCTTTGAGACTGGAATAGAGAGGTACAGCAACATCAAAAGTGTTTTCAGAGCTAGTCTTGCAATTTGAAGCCATCAATAGTGTAGACAAAACATTTTTTGAGCTTGACTCCAGTTCTTTCATTTTGCATTGTTATTTTTGGACAAGAATTGCTTTATTGACTAATCAAAGCATCCATTTACATTATCTATTTAGCTAGTCTCTAAATAGAACTTAGGTAAAAGCACAGGAAAGTTGCCATCAAATCAGACTTCCAAAATACAAACTCGATCAGCTTTCACTTACTAACATCAGACCTATTATCTTAACCAAATCTACTTTTTATAGCATACCCATAAACATCTAAAAATGCATTCAGGAAGGACAGAGAAGGCCACATCTTGCCTCATATCACTGGATCTGTGTGGGAAGCTCTGCTGACAATTTACTGTGCGTACAGACTAACTACATTGCTCTTACATGCTTGAGGACATTGAAGAGAAGGGTTACTTGGACTGAAACAAGAAAAAAAGCAATTTCTTCTGCAGACATAAAAGGAACATCCACTAACATTGTTTTAGCACACAGAAGCCTTTTAACAAATCCTTAAATGTGGTTTTGAAGCTATTTAATAGTTTACATTAAGATGCACAAACTGTGCAGAGTCTTCCTTCGAGCTTTAGGGAAAATATCCTCTTTCTGCTTGTTCTTCCAATTAAAAAAAAAAAAAGAAATACAAAACCACTAACCCAATTCTTATAAAAACACTACAGAAAAAGTTTCAAAATTAAACTGTTATCTCAATATTCTCCTTAATATTGAGAAATAATTAATGCTAATAATTAATGCTAATTACATCAAAATTGATACTTTCAATTGCAACCACCAGTTATCAAACCGATTTTTTTTTTTACAGCTATCATATTTAATTTCATAGAAAGCATAGCAAATAATGCAGTCATCTGGAAAAACTACCTTGTATCACTCACTGTTTCTTATCTACTACTGCAGAAAGCTGATTTAGCTGTAAGGTTGGAAATAATTTCCTTGTTAAGTACTCCATAATCTGCAGGGCTTACTCCGATGGTCTGAACACTACCGGGTCAAGAGGTGCTGAGCAGTACAGCAGGCCTTAACACAGCATTTGACAAAGGCACCTTAACATTCTGTGCACTCACACCTGAGGACCAAACCATAGTTCCAGTCCCCTCTCCAGCGATTTTTCACATCCATGATCTATCTTAGCTAGTGCTGGGCGTCCCTTTGGGACTCCTGAAATACTCGCTATGGTAACACCACTCGCGTCACAGCTCCCACCACCCTGGTGCAGGACACCACTCTTTTGAGGGACTGACACAGAACAAGCACACACATTAACTGGAAAATAAACACATTAGAAGAAGTTAAAAGTTTCATTTGAGTATTATTTTTTAAACCATCTCGCTTGGATAAATCTGTTTTGAAAGCATCCCCCTCCCGAGGATGGCAGAACAGTGGCTTCCTAAAACAACTGTGCCATTAAAGGCACCATATCATGCACCTGCAAGTATTGCTCCATGTGCAGCCAGACTACAGGCTGCAAGACAAAATAGGAAAAGAAAAAAGAAAGTCAGCAAGCATATTTTCAGGCCATTTGTTATTGTAACAAATGGGTGTGGATCAAGATTCAATGGCCACACAAAGTACAAGCAGTCACTGTAATTCAAACCCCACTGACTGTTGCTGTGCATCTTTGCTCTCCACCTGTACTCTATACTCTGCACAAATCCCAAACCTAAGAAATTTTCTCTTTAGTTAAACAATGTATTCCAACAATATTTTAAGCATGTGCTAAAATCAACATGCAGGATATAATTTTTATTTAAACGTACTGTGAGAGAAATTGATACTAACAGAATAAAAAATACTTAAAAGCAAAGTAATTGATTTAATAATCTGCCTTTATCTCTTTTCTAAACAATGGAAAGGAAATATATTTAAGTAACAGCAAATTACTGTGACTCTGAGACACTCACCCTGTGTGCCTCTTGTATTTTCAAAAGGTACAGAATGGATAACAAATTCTTTAAAAATGAGGACATCTGGCTATGACACCCATCAGTACCATATGAAAACAGTACATATAATCTCTGCATGATTTCTTAAGCCCTTGGTTGGGAATGTGAACCAAGGACCAGTATCCTGCATTCCAGAATGCTCCCAGACCAGAATTTTATGAAGCAGTATTATCACATCCTCTCTGTTAAACATAATTCTGTCTTACCACAAGCATAGTCCTCAGGTGCATAAAAATCTTCCCAATATACATCACTCCTCAAAATTAACATATCTTCCTGAGGATTCATTCATTCATACCTCTGATAAGACCTCTAGGTCACTATCATGTAAGCTAGCACACTGCCAAACATCATCATGACTTCTACACCCCTCCATGTTTCAATACAGTAATATTCATTATACTGAATGCAACTGGGCTACTACATCCAGAGGAGTGGTAAATATAAACAGTAATATATTCTTGTATATTCCACACATTATTGCCTTCTGTGTACAAAGGAATTTAGAGACAGAAACATCCATTGAATCATCTGGGCTGGCTTCCTGAAAATACCAGACCATGAGCATTCATTCACTCACCAAGGCTATGACCAGAGATAATAACCTGGCAATGCTCCTCATAGAGCCATACATTTCATTCACATCCCTGTCCATAACTAATCAAAGTAAAGATATGGACCTTTTACTAGATTATTTTTCTATCAGAGATAAGAGAACAGAAAAGAAAAAGGTTCAGGCCATAAACACAACCAAAATACACCTATTTCCCCAGGCAGCGAGCTGTGTTGATAGAACAAGGACACGGAACAAGCAGCAGGACTGTGGAACCCCATAAACCAGCACTGGTTGGAGGAACAGTTCAACTACATCCTTAGAGATCGATTATATATTCCTCTATAGTCAGCAGAAACGTTTTAGGAGGTTGCAGTCCTCCTCCTAGCTCAAACCTACAGCCTGCCCTCTATCCTCAGGGACTACCATTCCACTAGTTACATTAACCTAACTACACACTGCCACCCCCTACACTGCAGGGGAGAGATGAGTCCCACTTCTTTAATCAACCCTTCTCCCTCTAAACACACACCAAATATGATTGGGAGTGGTGGGGAGCAGGGTGGAACATCCAGCTTAAGCACATAAACAAATGAAACATTAAAGGTGGGGCGTACCAAAATCCACTCATGGCAAAGACAGGAGGGATGACAGAGTAACAGCAGCCTCTCTGAAATGGAACGTGCTCAAGCCTGAAGAGAAAGATGGAATCGTGACTTTCCTACGCTATTCAGCCTGACATTGTTTGATAAAGGAACATCCATAAAAGCATTTAATCTTAAAACACAATATTCTATACAGGAAAAAAACCCAACAAAGGCAGCAGAACCACGCAAACACAAACCCTGCTCCTCCCTTGCCCGTCCCTGATCTGTATGACATGCTTTGCAAATCTTTCAACTACTGTCAGCTGGAAGTAGCAAACTCAAGATATAGTGCAGGAATGCAGTTACTGCAATCCCTTACAAAGCTTAAAACCAAGACTCTCTGCACTGTGGAACAGCACACACACTCAGATCATAGCACATTGTGACTAATCTTAATTTTTTGTTAGTATTTAACTACTTGACTACTACATACAAACACAGATAACAAGATAATCAGTTATCTGGTAATTCTGAAAAATATACATATTGTCCTTTAAAAAGACTAAATTGTAGATACAACTTTTTAAGTAGTACCTAGAAGTAGTTTTATGTCAGACATTTCTTGAACTTCTCAACATTAGTAGGTGCAACGTTAACTTTTCAAATGGTTTGCTGGAGTACATCACATAGTAAGTAGAGTATAATTAGCCACCACCCCAGCTCTACAGATACGTAAGGAAGTCAGTACTACCCACTAGACTGGCTACATCCTTCGCTCTAGTCACTTTAAAATTTAGTAAAATCAGCTATAGTTCTGACATAATCTTAGAAACAAAATCTAAACATGATGAATGGGTTTTATGGCAGATATTTACAAAAGAACCAAAATACGAAACTGCTCATTTTTAAGTCTACCCACAAAAGGTATTTTACTGCTTTTACCTGTAAGCAAGACTTGATATTGAGAAACCATGTACAAAATACATCCATTTAAACAGAGAGCAGAGGGAAAGCATACTGGAAATATAAGATAGCATGATCCCATGCTTCCTCATTTTAAGCAAGAAACATGACCAACAATAATTATTTGACAAACTAAATTCATTTTAATTCTCCATACAGGTCAAAACAGCTTCCAGAGTAGAAACTGTGTCTGATTGCAGTTAAATAGCAGCATCCCTGGGAGATAAGCTGGATTCAAAGAAACAAACAGTGATTAAATCAACACGCAGACACTATTACTTCCATCTGTTTTCCTAGCTGACTAAATCTGAAGAAACTGTCAACTATCAGAGATTGTCTTTATACGTTATAAGAAATTAGCATATCTAATGTTAACTGTGCTTTAGTGTTCAGCCTTTGTTCACATTTCCAAATATTTCATGAGTACTAGAAGCATGTATCAGTCCTCAGTCCTTATGCTTGCTGATTCAGTATTACCTGCTTCATTAAATATAAATATACTAATTGTCTAGCACAAAGAAAACCCCAAGTATAGTGTCATCTCATGCCTGATGACTACAGAACACTTCACATAAAACCCTATGGAAGTAATTCCTGTGTCACTGAAAGCATCTGTAATTCTGGCTCTGACCCTCGTAACAAAGTGCCCCATATAAATACAGGAAGATGACAGTAACAAAAGCATCTCAGCAAATCTAAGTCAGAAAACAAGCAGCTTTCTAGTCAGGCATTTACTAAGTAATTTTTCAAAGGAACCACACTTCTACATCCTTTCACTACATAAAATACTGAGAAAGCCTTAATACCTCAGAAACACCTGAAACTGACTGTGACTCAGGTTAACTATTACAATCAATTCTATTTTGAAGTCAAAGAGGATTCTTTTCAGAGTGAACAAGGTGACTGGTACTTGGTTACAACAAATGTATTAGACATTATGTTTGTTATGCTTTTGTTGAAGGAAAATAAGGGTAAAATTGAAAAGAAATGTTTTTCTAAACTTTGCTCAAGGCAAGTACTATGTTCTTATAATACAATCAGAAATACTTTAGAAACATGAAGTATTATGGAGGCTGATTTAAGAGAAAAGCCTGTGACTACTCACTTTATTGCAATGGTGATGGAACTGATCCATTTTTACAACAGTTGTGACATACTGAACAACACCCTGGAGCCACACTGACTACAAAGGGTATTTATTTGACTACACCTAGCATGCTTGATACCATCACTATCTGCTACTCTGCTCTTCAACATTAAATACAGAACTATACTTTGCTTATTCATGAATTTATCCAAATTTCTGTATTTTCCCCTCCTCTTATAAAAACTTCATTTTACAAGTATTTGTACACTGAAATGAGTTTTAAAATAATCATGAGCTATGCATCTGGAGAGATGCTATTAATCCCAGAGTAAATCCAATTGCATGTCTGCCAGAGAAGTCAAACATAGGGAGAGATGAAAGAGTAACTGCACAAGCCCACATTTCAAGAGAAACAGAAGCTGATTTAAATGGATGCAGAACTGAGTACCACCATATTTCCCCAAACTCCAAATTAAAAAAGAGACATGTAGGTGTGTATACACAAAAGGATACACAGAAAGAGATGTGCACTGTATGAGCAGCACACAAGTGAGGGGTTTCTAACATTAAAATGACAAGTCCTCCATAAAAGGAGAACAGGAAGCAGCAATTGTTTTTATATGCCTTAAATGTCTGTATAGTATTGTGTCATATGTCAAAAACATTCAGATTGTGTTCAGGACTCCTGCATATTTAATTACAAATTATCTATGTGATTCCTCTTTTGTCAAACAGACCTTTTAAAAAAATCCATTTCCATTAATAAGGCACTATTAAGCATAACATAGGAATTTGCCAAACAATTCATAATGCTGTTTTACAGCACCTTTGGAAGGTAACTTTATTCTCTTTTTTAACTATATATGGAAGCAAGTAAAGGGAAACTAAGCTCGAATTGCTGTTAGAATTTCTGATTACTGGAATTGTCCAGTTCCATTATCATCCTTCAGAAACATCAAGGTTGCCAAACTTTAACTGCAACATGATGCAGAAGTGATACTGCAATGATGTGTGAGTTTCCGAGTGGACAATTTAAATTCCCTGCATTTACCCACATGCTTCTGCATTAGGTGAAATGCCTGTCTACGTGGAACTGCTGGAGTTCTCCACAGCTGTTGGAATTTCACAGAAAAGGTCCTCCTAAAGCATGTGGTCACAAAAATAATTGTGCAAGTGACTTACAAGGTCTTCTGCTCAGACTCACCAGATGGATTAGCTTTCTCTCTGCTGCCAGTAAATGCTGAACGTGTAACTTTCAATTGTATCTGTAATCCTAGGGTTATAACATCCTCTATCATGTTTCGCTGAAGCTTTGGAATTCATACCCAATTAAAATAAAGCTATTTTCCAAACGAGTTTTAAATCAACTGTGCATTCAAAAAGGTGTTGCTTTCAATTTTGTTGGGCTTGTGGGTTTTTTTAATTACAATGCTAAGCTAAGCTGTCTAAAATCTCGAAGGTTCCTTTTTAGCTTCCAAAGGACATCCTTTGCGCGTAAGTTTCCTCTTTAAGTGATGAGCAAATACAAAAGTGGAAGTGAAAAAGACAATTACTTCACATAGCAGTTGTTGCTAAACCTTCTGCCAATCATAAAAAGGCTAAAAATGAATTTCATCTGTGTTAGGATTTTGTGTTTTTATGTGTAAATGTGAAAACATTTTGTATGAATGACAATGGTTCACAATTTTGCTGTTCAAAGCAAACTATAAAAACAGACCTTCACTTTTTGCTAGCTGGTTTTATTTTCTGATTGTGTATTCTGACTTCATGGCCAGTATTTTGAGTACTGATGCTACATTTACATCATATCCACTAATGGAAATCACTAATGGGGGGGGAAAGGAGTAAAAGCAGGATCATAGGTTTAGTAGCCTTCAAAAAGCCAGGCGATAGCATTACAATAGGTGATGCCACTTTGCTCATGAAAATATGCTTAGAACACACAATTCAATAGGTGTCAAGAAGTTCCCTCTTCTGATTACATACAACTGCTATGCAGATCTACAAATCTGGCATCTTATTACCTAAAAATATTGGGAAGGTTAAGACAAAATGAGTACGGTTTTAAAGTGTCTAATTAATTTCTGCCCTAAAGATACAGTTATCAATTAAATAAGCTATGTATTTTTGCTAGGATAACGTGTTCCTAACCAATGCTTTCCTTATTTTGGAGGTGCAGAAATCCGGCCAAGACCTAAGTCTATGAATCGCCTCCGACTAGAGCACGGCAGGTGACCTACAATGTATAAATCCGGTCACTATATACAAAGCCCAAGGAAGACCTGTCCTCGCCTCGCCTTTCACCAATTCCGAATTGGCAGCAGCACAGCCCCAAAGCCGAGGGGAGCGCAGACAAAGCGCCGCACGCCCGGAGCCGCAGGCCGGCGCCTCCTCAGCCCGTTCTGCCCGCTCCCTCCCAGGGCGGCGCCCGCCGCAGCACCGAGGGGAGAGGAAACGGGGACAAAGCCGAGCCGATGCCCATCCCGGGAGACATCCCCCTGCCCGCAGCCGAGCGCTGGGCGCAACTGACGAAACGCCCAAAAACAGCCTCCCCAAAAACCCACCCCGCCCAGGGCGCAGGGAAGGACGGGGCCGGCTGTCAGCGGCGGCGCTGCGGGGGGACCGGGCGGCCCGCGCAGCCTTTTGTTGTTTGCGCAGCGGCGGATAAAAACGGAGAAGAATTAAACACCCCACGCACCCACACCCAAATACACACGCCCCGGGTCCCAGCCCGCCGGCCCCGGCCCGGGCGGCTCCCCTCGCTCACCGCTCGGTGCTGCAGCTCGGGCGATGTGCGCAGCGCTCGCTGGGCGGCGGGGGCCGCGCAGCCCGGGGCGGGGAGCCGGCCGGAGGAGGATGTCAGCGATGGGCGGGCGGAAGGGAGGAAGGAAACGGGTTTTTGGGGGAGAAAGGACCGGAGAGAAGGAGCGAAGGCAAGAAGGAAGGGGGTCAGCACCACAGCGCACTGAGTGCCTCCCCCAAGGCGCTGGCAGGGCCGCGGTGGTCGGCGCCGGCGGAGCGGGCGCTGACAGCTGCCGGCAGCCGCCGCCACCACCGCCCCGGCTGCTGTTGCTGCGGCTGCGGCCGCCGCCCCTGTCCCGCCCCGCGCTCCCCTCCCTCCTTCCTTTCCGCCCCGCCTGACATGGCGGCTCCCCCCCTCTTCTCCCACAAGCGCCCGCGCGCCCTTCTCTCCCACAGCCCCCCCGCCCATGGCGTCATCCTTCTCTGGGAACGGGGCAGTGCAGGGATGGATGCTGTGAGGGAGGTCACGGGTTCAGGTGCATCCCCGAGGCTGCCAGCGGGGGCCATGCTAAACCTAAGGTTCGCCTTGTCTGCCTGAAGTGGGCGTCAGCGGAGAGCAGAACCCGGCGTTTCCTCAGGGCGCCCTCCGTGATACTGGGGTGCTTTTGCTCCAGAGTGGGGCAGCACTGCTGATGCTCTTGGCGCTGGTTTGTCCTGTCACGGAAAGGAGTTCAGGGTTTTGGTGCTGTAGGACTCGTGAAACTGACGCCTCTGTCTCAGTTGAACACTCCTGGGAAGGTCTTCCCCTCGCTTTCAGAAGGACATTGAGGTGCTGGAGTGTGTCCAGCGAAGGGCAACCAGGCCTGTGAAAGGTCTAGAAAGTGTGTCTTATGAGGGGCGGCTGAGGGAGGTGGGTTTGTTTAGTCTCGAGAAGAGGAGGCTCAGCAGGAACCTGATAGCTCGCTACAACTCCCTGACAGGAGAGTGTAGTGAGGTAGGGGCCAGTCTCTTCTACCGTGCCTGCAGTGAGGACGACGAGGAAGTGGCCTCAAACTGGGATAGGGGAGATTCAGATTGGATATTAGAAAAAAAAATGTTCACTGTTAGGGTGTTCAGGCATTGGAGTAGGTTGCCCGGGGAGGTGGTGGAGTCAGAACCCCTGGAGGTGTTCGAGAGGCATCTGGATCAGGTGCTGGGCAATGTGGTTTAGTGGTTTAAGGGTTACAGGGACAGTGCTGGGTGAGTGGTTGGACTGGATAATATTGAAGGTCTTTTCCAACTGTGACGATTCCATGATTCTATGAAATGCACATGAAAAGCTCCACAGTGCAGCGGCTCATGGAGTTAGTCACACGGGGGAAACCGGCTGAAGGACGAGTTCTGTGGTGAAAGCTGGGCCCCCCCTTAAGGCTCAATATGTATTGCTAATATATTTCAATGCCCTTGTCTTGGTTTCACATGGAAGTGAAAGATCCCTGCTCTTACACAGGTTTACACATGAAAAGTAAGACTTCCATAAGAACTCAGTGACACATGTCACCAGAACTATTTCTTTGCATCTTCCAATTTCATTCCTACTCTTGCTAGAGGGGAAGAAAAAGCCACAGTATTTTCTTCATGTTATGTTCCACTAGATAGAAGGTAAGCCTGGAAAGGAAAGATGGAAGGGATTGAGGTCTGAGATGGAAAAAACCCCCAAAACAAACAACAAACAAAACCCAACCGCCCCCCAAACATTAAATATAGCAAAGCAGTAAAATGTGCATTGTAAATCGTCAGGGAAGAGTGACAATCTAACTTTATGAAAGAGTTATATTATGGTGCATTATCATCTGAGCTCCACATAGAATAGAATAGTATCATTCAGTTGGAAGGGACCTGCAATGACCATCTGTGTAACCCTGCAGTACATGCAGGGTATGAATCATAACCTAATGGAAACACACTGAAGTATAGTGATAAATCAAAATGTGCAGCCTCACATTTTGAGGTAATCTTTAAGGTAATCTTTAATCTTTTGAGGTTAAAAGTGGTAATCTTTAAAATATTCAAAGAAAGCAGAGCATACGTATGTTTGCCCTCACGTACAACACTGAGCAAATCTACAGAATGGCAGATGTGAGAACAAGAGTTGGGTGAGAAAGCAAGACTCCTAAGAATAAACAGGAAGTCAGAAGAGGAATCAAAGCTAATGCTGTTGTCAAAGAGTCATAAGAACAGGAAGAGCCATAGAAGCCCACAAGAAATAAAACAAAGTTAGAGGAACATGGATAGTCTGCAGACTGCAAATACAGAGAATCACTATTGCATTTGAAAAGCTGAGGGAAATGACGTATACTTACTGAATTCTACTCACTGATTGATATCTTACACAGGTCAAGCTGTCCAACAACAATTTTGATACTAGTATTTCATAGCAGCAGTTTCTTGTGTTCTTCATTTAAAACTTTTCTCTGGCAATTTTGTATTAATGGTTCAATTAACCATATTTTAGTTTTGACAGGCAATACAGGCTAATTATAACAATGTGAAGTATGTGTTTGCACAGTAATGTGAAAGGGAAAAAAAAGATTGAAGGGCATTCCTTTATACAAACTAAATTTTAAAGTTATGCCAATTGGTCCACAGGTTCAGAGTATTCTCATGAATATGCAAGAGATTTAATTAAAAATAGAACATGCCCTAATTACATAATTATGCAAGAGAACTGATTCAAAGGAACCACTCCTGCCTTTTGAATAAACAATATTCATTGCTTTCTTCCTATCACACATTTGCTTTAAAAGATTTCCTGCAATTAGCTGCTTACCCGAGGGATCTGAGCATCTCTGAACAAAGCAACTACTCCAGCTATGACCCTGATTCATAATATGCTGGCTAATCAAGTATATGCATCCTGGCAATTTCCACATAAACAGCACACACTATAAGCTCCCTCCTGCAGGAAGGTTGATTAGCTCAATGGAGCTAAAAGTGCAGTGTTACTCCTCTCTGTTTATGGCACACAGCAGAAGACAGACACGGGAGAGACTTGGTGAACGTGCTTTTTCCTCAAGCTACTGCCTGACCTGAAATATCAGAAGAGTTCCACTCCATTTGGATCTTGTTTTTCCTGTCTCATCTACACAAGAATTATTCAGGTTCATCTAGCAGTAAAAACTATTCACTGCCCACATTTCCATTTTCTCTTAAGGAACTAGTTATGCTGTGTGTCCTGTTTTTTGGATTAAATTATCTAGACATGCTGTCTCTAGTATATTACGAATCACAGAATGAGGTTGGAAAAGACCTGAGATCACTGAGTTCAATCTATGACCTAATACCACCTTGTCAACTAGACATGGCACTGAGTGCCACATCCAGTCTAAAACACCTCCAGGGACAGTGACTCCTGTGATCCTTTGTCTATCACAACAAGGTCACTGTGGTTTTCTGCAGACAACTGAGTGGGTAATAAAACAAAACCCCAGAACACATTATTTATAATGCTGGATTATTTATTCTCAATATACCAATTTCCCTGCTCTCTCAGAAGAGAGAGGGAGATTTGTAATTCACAGTGGGAGGACAAAAAGCAAACAGTTCAAGTAATGCAGCACAAAGGTTTTTGAAGTGCGACAGTGTGAGAAATACACACTGAGGTCAGCTTAGCTGATATCCACAAATAGGGCAAGCTTCTCTAAAGAAATTCAGGTTCACTTCATTTAAAAAGTATGGGTCATTTTACTTTACTATTTTATTAAAAAATAATATCCTTGTGTCTTAAAGGATCTTTCCACCAAAAGAGAATTTTTTTTTTTAAATCTTAATCTTACAGTCTATAAAATGTTATGACTTCATTTTAGAAATATGGACCACAATAAAGCACTACATTGGAATAATTTCAGCTGCTGCTAAAGTGCTGTTTAAAAGCATGCTGGCAATAATAAATATTGAAAGGCCAGATGCAGCAACCTGTCTGGCTTTTCATCATAGTCACTTGACAGTTGCATATGCTTTTAGTTTGTATTTCCTACAAGAGCGTCCTTTATGGGAAAGAGGAAACATAAAAATCAGTGCTCAAGACTGAGAAGTGTCAAGTGCACAGTCCCAAGAACAATTTTAGCCCAACTCTTTTGTGCATGTGTGCAATTACTTCATGCAGAGCTACCTTGTTATCAGGGAGTTCAGGCACTTTTGGGTAAACGGACTGTGTTTTGCTTTACTTGACTCGTTGTCAAGATGCCTGAACTTACCATTGGGAACCCACTGTCAGGCAAGGCATTAATTCTAAGTAAAATAAACACTGATCGTGATCCTGCTTCCCAAGTCAATAAGCTTTATTTATATGCAAGTGAATTCTCCTTTTTCAGAGTCAAAAGGATTTCTAGGAAGCTGTAACAAATGAAAGCCAGTTTGCTTTTCCCTGCTGTTTTCTATCTACAGAGAAATAACAAGGAAATAAACCATGCAGTGTTAATTCAACTCTTAACAGCTAATTTCTGTTATATTTTTAAAAACAGAGCAGGAGGTTTGCACTGGACATTAATATTTTGTTAACAAGATATTTTTTCATCTCTCAGTCATTACAGAGCTGTGCTGCTGCTAAGACCAAAAGAGGCTGACTGAAAGGTTTAAGCAGCACATTCAATTAGCTTTAAAACAGTTCTATTATGAAAAATAGACTTCTAAACCTTGGGTAATACAGTTAAAATAACCACTGGAAAGCTAGAAACTGTTAGAGAATTTGCATGTTGATATCAACGTGAACATAGAGAAAAATACGAGACAATTTCAGCAACACAGCTATATTTATATATCCCAATTTCCACTGTTATCTACAAAGCAGTAAGTGATCAAGGAGCTAAGGATTGCACTCATTAACAAATTCTAATACTCTATGCTATATTAATTTACAGACACTGTCAGTATTTTCCAATCCTAAGCATCAAAATTCCTAAGAGGTTGAGAGTTCACAGAGGAGAGCTTGCGACAATAATTAGACTTGGATTTTTACTCCTTGCATTCAAGGAGTAGGTTCCCACCTCTACAAAGGAATGTTTACACCACTACATTCTTACTATGCTCCACCAACAATTTCTGCTCTGTCTTTACTTCTGCCATACTTCTCATTTCATTGAAAGATGAAGCAACTTCCTTCCTCACTTGTTTCCATGTTCTGTAGTCAGCTAGCAGTTGACTACCAGCACCTTTCTAGCTTGGAAATACTCTCTTCTCCATATTCACTCTGCATGACTTTTAGTGCTTATGCATGAAGAAAGATAACATTCCATTTATGCTCCTCCTTTCCTTCCTCCTTACTTTCACTTTTCAGTGAATTTTTCTCTCCAAGGGTTTCAGTTGCTCATTTAGGGTTATGAGGATTATTAATCGCTGCATATGAGTCACAGGAAGTTACATCTATTTCTGTATTCACCTACCTCAGCCACTGAACCATTGCAGAAGAAAACATGCTGTTGGTGGGATATCAGTCTTGGCCACTACTGGAATAATAACAATCAGTCTGTCGTACAGTACTTCTGTTCACCCTCCCATATCCTTACTTCCCTACTATGACTCAGCTCCCCTTTTTGCCTTTATATTGGGATAAGGCCTAGTATTGATAGGAAAAAAAGTTTATTCCACAAACACAGCAAACAGACCCTTCCAAACACAAAATCTTGTCTTTGTTCAAACCCAGGAACATGTAGGTAAAAGCAGGGGAAGAAAAAGGACCACCTTTCATGATTTCTAAGTGTCTGCTTTATTACTGCTTCCATTATCTCCTTCCCTTTCTTTGAGCACCAACTCTTTATTACCTATATGGTTTGTCAGCATTCCTTTACAGAGATCTGCTAATTCATCAGGTTTGGCTGCCAGATTACATTCAATTAGATTAGGTGAGACTCTTTCCTTGATAATCTCAGTAGTCATTGTAGGGTGAGGGAGACTTTTATATAACCTTTTCTCATTAAATTCTTCAGTCTCATTATGAAAAATGCTTTTTCCTAAAAAAAAAAACCCCAAACAAAGCAAACAACCTGTGAGGGCTGTGACTGTAATTTCAGTCATTCATCAGTGTAAATCTGCATTAATTTCATTAATCAGTATGAGATTTTTCTTATTTTGAGAAGTGAATCTTTGAAAATGTAGGAAAGGCATTCATTGTTTTCCAACCAACATTAGGCAGAAGCACAGAGTAGGACATAAACTTGTCTCAGCACCAGGAAAACTGGTGCTTCCTCATGGAGATGAGATGTAGTCTCATAGGAGATGTAGTCTCTTTATTCTCATGAGGTTCCTACATACATTTATAGAAGAAGGAAGCTGTGATTTTTCAGATGCTGCCTTTTATTATTAAAGCTCATGCATAAGCTAATCACAAGAAATGCTAATACCAGTGTATGTCTGTATGTGACCTTTTCCAAGCTGAAATTTGCACCTACTGATGGAAGAGAACTAAGTCCCGAGGTCTAAAAGCCATTACAGAAAACCACCTAATGTGGTCTTTTTCTAAATTTCAATTATCAAAGTCTATTCAAAACCAAGCAGGTGTCTTGCCCTTCCCCAGCACATCACTCCTCCAGTGTTCAATCTCAAGGGTAATATATACATATAGGTATTGTGCCAAATTGTGTTATTTTTTTCCAGCTCTTTTCCCCAGCTAGTGGTTGGCCCCATTTCTCTGTGTTTGCATTTCTAAGGCAGTCCTCAAACACTCCTCTTTCATAAGTTTAATTAAATAATTGTAGAGAAAGAAGATTCTTCCATGGGTAACTCTCTCAGTGGGTTCTTCCTCCGCTCACCTGTGTAGCAGATTCTGCACTCCTTTCTCCCCTCCTGGCCATCAGTTTGCTTGGCTAAAAAAACTGAACTCTTAATCTCTTTAAAAGAGATTCTACATCTCCCTGATTATTCAATTTGCCCTTCTCTGCTCCCATTTGCTTCATCTTTCTTGAGCCTAAAGAGCTGCAATTGTTTGTGCCATGGTCACTATCCAAAATGCTTGTTCCCAAGTCAGATTTATCAGTAACCTCCCTTTCACCTGATGTATTCCTTTTCTGCACAAGGCACAGTAATTGCCAAACCTTTATACCCCTTTCTTCTGTTAAGTGCTTTTCTCTCCTCCTCAGCTAATACTCTACATGGAATTATACCAAATTTACTTGGCATCCAAGGTTGATTGGAATTTCTCTTTTTTTATGGGAGGCCATTTTATATTTTCATTGTTGGAGTTTGCCTTGGTTGAGGGCATTTCAGAGGCAGTACCCAGAGTTCATGGTAATACAGTTTGCCCCAAGGGAAAGGGAAATGGAAATGTTTCTGCTGTGTGACAATGGTTTCTGTCGTTTCTGTGCCAATGACCAATTATGTCTGTACTGAAAATGGCTTCTGTGAATATGCCTGTGGCTAGATGGATGGTAGACAGTACATGGGGCTGAGAAGGGCAGAGTCACTCTAAAAATCAATAGCAAACAGAACTGCCTGTGCTAGATATTTTGTTCCTCATCCTGTCTCCTGGGAAACAGAGCAGATGCAGGATAAGGACAGATGATCTTATTCCCAGGGGTTTGGATATGAGTCCTTTCTCCTTGCTGCCTCCTTCTTCCTACAGCAAGTATGTACTATGGAGTTTTTGCTTAATTTTCAGATGCTGTAATTCCTATCTTTTCCTATTGTATACTTCTATCTGTTTTAACAAAACATTTTCTTACCAGTTCACAGATAAATCCACTGAAAAGTATTAAGTTCAAAGACATTCCATGGACATGCTCTTCACACTTTCTGTATCTTCACAATGATACAGGAGAAAACAAGATATGTGCATCACTGCTAGTAAGTATTTTACTTAAAACATCAGTGAGATGACTGCAGAAATTCACTCCTACAGGATGGATGATGTGTCTTAGCTCTGCAGGCTTGGCTGTCAGTTACCTGACAGCAACTATTTGTGAAGAACTCAATCTGTGGACAGTCTCCAAGAGTTCTGGAACTGAGACTGATACCCCAGATGAGAAGCGTTTGAGAGAATGGTTTTAAATCAACTCTGTGCCTTCTCAGTCCTATACTGTTGCCTGTGATTTGGACAAGGATCTGACTCTCACAGGGTAGTTCTGCCCTGGACCTC
This sequence comes from Atrichornis clamosus, assembly GCA_013400975.1. Lineage (NCBI taxonomy): Eukaryota > Metazoa > Chordata > Aves > Passeriformes > Menuridae > Atrichornis > Atrichornis clamosus. The sequence continues at coordinate 61,915 of WBMZ01003788.1, forward strand.
CATGAGGCCCATGTCTAATCTAGCCTACCTACACTTAGTATACCTATACAGTATAGTATATTAGGGGATGTGAAAGGAGGCCTTAGAAACTAGCCTTGTAGGTGTCTATTTCTGAAGAAAGGAATTCCTCCTACATCAGGTATAGGTGTTTTATTGACCAGTATATATATATTTAAAAAAACCAGTGAGGGGATGCTATTAATTTGACAAGTTTGGCGGACACTGCTGCATCACATCATGTTCTGAAGGTTTCCCTTCTGCCAAAAAGACTAGATTCAATTTAGGTAATTTAGGTAATTTATGCAGCAACTGGCTAAGAAGGCAGTTACCTCATTGGTATGTAGGTCATTACAGATATTCTGAGGCTACAATTTTGCTTTAGAGGACAATTATAAATAGGAATTTAAAGCAGGACTCCTTGGCCTTTGACTTTGATGGCCAGGTGGGCACAGGAAAATTCAGAGAGTATAGCTTGTAGCAATTTCTTTGAAGGAAAAATCCATGCAGGTTCTCTACAGCACTGTTGTCACCTAAAACACCTGGACTGTTTGAGGTGTTTTGATTACATAGAGCAGTTCACTCTGCCACACTAATTAACTGCAGTCTCCTGGGAAAGTTCTGGGGAATTGCTGAAACATGCCATATGCACTACTTTAGATTTTGAATCTGTGTATTTTAACATAAGATTATTCCTTAATATCTAAAATAATAATTATGTTTAGTGAAAGCTGAAATATACTGAAATTGTTTCAAAGACATATATAGTGCAGTTTTACATGGTTTTGTATCAAACTCTACCCATTGAAGGTAACTGTAAACAGGAACTGACACATGCCTCAGTAAACACTAAGAGAAAGCTGGGAACAACTGATAAATATAAATTAGCCGTGAAAGTGAAATGTACTGCCTACACAGTGTTACACTTCTTATTACATGCTGAAGGGCCACAAAGTACACCATCACCATATGTTTGAAAAATGCCATGACTCACACAGAATAGGCTGACGAATAACAGTATCTTCTTTCCCTAGTGTATAACACTGACCAGAAATCTACCCCGTAAATGGTTCAGTGGTGGGCAGCAGTTTAACATGCCTCATATCCTTGTAATTAGTACATATCTGTAAAATGTTGCTGCCAGGTTTATCATGGACCAATACACAAGGCACGCTAAATTTCTTTAAAGGATGGTTCACACATTTGTCATTTCCCATCCCACACATTTTGCAGCCAGAGGAGGCTGGAATGCTGTGTTAACCGTCTTTCTCATTAATTGCACTTCTTTTCTTTCTCTTTGAATTTTTGGTTGTGAACTCTTGTCAAATAGTGCCTGAAACCAAAGTTCATATTGTAAACAAGTGAGATTGCTTTTCTAATTTTCATGTAAACATATAGTAAAACTAAAAGCTGAAATGACATTGTTAATTATATACGAAATTGAACATTGAGTGCTAAGTGGCTGTTTGATAATACCTATAAATTATAGACTCAAGACAGTAAGTAATAAGCTGCTTTGCTGCTTTTAGAGAAACTGTGAGCCTGATGACTTAAAAGCCTGAGAAAAATATTCCTGAGATGGAAACATGCTCTGTCCAGTGGCAGCTCATCAGCCATGTCGTCCCAGCACCAGGCTGTTTTACTCAGTCCTATGGCACTCAGATTTATGGCTGTGATACCGTGGTACATGCCCAGCAAGCCTCCAGGTGTCACACTGATCACACCCCTCTTTTCCCAGCAGCAGAAGGAGTACCAGGGGAGAAGCAGCAGAGGAGCACAGCAAATTAATTAATTCTGAGCATCTCTTGTCAATTCAAGTTGCTCTATAATATCCTGATCTTTTCTTTGAAGTGAGCTTGAATTCTTCTTTGGCACAAATTGGCACCTGTGGCTATTTACTCATATGTCAGCTTAGTATTTTTTTCTGTTCTGTTTTCCATGGTGGAATTTTTCATGAGGCCTGAGGAAACTGGAGGTTTTCCAGACAAGACGGTAAAAGTGAAATGCTATTTTGGTAAATGTGAGAAGAAGATTGGTAACTTCAGAAGACATTTTCTTACATCTTCATTGCAATTTAGTTTCCATTTTATCTTCCTTTCTTATACAATTTTGAATAAATAAGTGTTTTCTACCTCAGTATTTATAATTCTACAGCTACTAAGGTCGGAACTGACTTGACTTGGTTTGTTACAGAGTATTTATGCTGTGTCATACCAGCTATTTTCTATACAATACTCCAGGATAATACAATCACTTGGAAAGCAACCAAGGCAGTCAATCCCTTTTGAAATTTGAAATTCATGGATTTTGTTTTCTTAAACAGCCTTAACTACAAAGTCTGTTTTGCCAAACAACACATACCCCCCCTGCTCTCTCCCAATAATTTAGACTTCTAATTATTCAAGTCATTCTAGAAATTAAAGTCTGTAGCTTTTCTGGAACCCTTTAAAAACAGCCAGTGTATGCTACACCCTGATCATCATATGAGAATTTTTCCATGGCAGGGATTTCTTACAATTTGTCAACAGGAAGTTCTTTTACCATGAGATATGAATAGTGACCTGAATTTCTTATGATTCTGAAACTTGTGTTTTGCCTGTTAATGTGTTTTGGCTCAGCTGATCAAAGTATCACAGCCAACTCTGCAGCTGAATCACATCAGTGGGTTCTTTGGAGGCAGTGGTGTGAACAGAGCACTGCTGAATGCCAGAAATCCTTGACTGGCAGGGGGGCTGCTGGAAACTCAAGCCAGACATGGTCCATCCCAGTAGCTTCAGGGCTGCTCTGGCTTTGGCTGAGTGCTAATTGCCTCCTGGCAGCCTCAGGAGATGCATACAGTGATTTTTGCTGCCTCCTGCTATCTCAGGCCCTGGTCACACTTGGGATCACCCTAAGGATGTGAACCTGCATACACCAGCAAGCAAAATCACTGTGCATTTCCCTGCAAAATATAAGAAACTCAATTAAATGGGCATCTGGTTTGAACTGGTCAAACACAAGCCCCTGTATGAAACGTACCACATCTTCAGAGCATTTATGTGGCTTCCAAAACTGATTTTGACTGTGGGTAAGTCATTACACAATAATACTTCTGAGTAAGATCACACTTGAAAAGGGATCATGTATTTTTTTGCCTTTACTATTTCTAGCCAAAAGTACTGCTTTTGCACTTCCACAGCATCTGCTATTTGAATATATCAGTCAACTAAATCTCACAATACTTGGGTAAATCTTAATCCAGTAATGAATGCAAAGCCAAAGCACAAAGAAGTGATTTATATAATAATGAATACTAATGAGTATGTACTTCAAGATGATTACATTCCATGCACTTATAAACTCTTCTGAAGACACAAACTGCTAAGAAATAAAATGAGCTGTGTTTCCCTTACTAATTTTTTTTGAGAAATGAATATTCAATTATGGGGTTATTATTCTGTGAATCAGTTTACAGCGATCAGTGGATGTAATTTTTAATATGAAAATGTTATTCATGCATATTACAGTTCCCATATTACCCGTTCATGAAAACATTTCAATATTCCAGTCTTTATGTAAAAGGCTGGCCCATGGGCTCTGCACAAGGGTAAATTAAGGTCTTGTTTGGCTAAATCTGATTACCTTGTAGGGTACCAATCTTGCTTAGTGACAGTGGAAGCTAAAAATTGCAAGCAGGATAGTCCACTTAAAATGGGGCCAGGAAGGGTCAGCTTCTAAATAACAAATCTTGAGGTTTGAACTACGTTTTAATATTATCCCTAAGAACGTTAAGTTAAACACAGAAACTTCTCAGTAGTTGCTATCATTAATTTTAAATCTCATAATAAAATTGAGAAAAGCTCTTTTTTTTTTAAGATGTACAGGTCTTTATTAATCATATATAAAGATGCTGCAATCACTTCAACCCAACCTTTAGTCAGTCTTCTGCTCAATCCTCATTTGACACTTCCTCTTACTCCTCTCATAATCTATCAACACTAATAATCCAGTAGGGAAACTCAGTGAATAGCAAAACTCCACACAGATTATCAGAACACAACCACCCCAAGTCAGTACAAACTAACTAAAACTATTTGAATATTACCAAAATACTGTTGCTTTTTTATGCACTTATTGAGTGCATGAGAGATTAAAAAGGCACATGCTGACACTACTAAATATGAAATACTGCTCTTCCTTCTGACAGGATTAGCTAAATACTTAAATGATAAGAACACTCCCCTGTATTTTTCCTATACTCAGAAAATGTGCACATAAAAGTCACTCTTTGATCTATTTCACTAGCTTCAATTACTGTAGGAGGCCTTTGTATACATAAAAAATTTATTTTTAGTAGTCTTTGGCATCTCCTTGGTTTTCCTTTGATGTATAAAGGTTTATGATCAATAATATCTGAAAGTAGCTGGTATTATTACAATTGCTCTGAGTCAAGAAAAAAAACCAACAAAAGTAATGCAACACAGGTGAAAATGACACAGCTTTTGGCTGTTCAGAAAATATAATTATCTCAGTAAATGCATGGGGTTTTTAGTAGAAACTCAAAATTTCAGATGGATTCTTTTTAATAACATCTTTTCACAGTGGTTCTACTAGATATTTTAAATCAGAACTCAAAACTTATGTAACAGATAAATACCTCACTCCTTCAATAGGTGTCAGATGAAGGGACTCGGCACTCCACACAGGATCCTAATGAATTTGAAGGGGGAAAGGGATAAAACCAGGCCTGCTGGAGATAAGCCTGGGGGCAACACCACAGGGACAGTGTGCTGGGGAAGTCCTTTCATCTGCTGTCTTGGTGGAGATGGGGGATGGAGATCCCTGTGGTAGCAATGACACAGGAGATATTGATGTGTTAGAAACCATGGAAGCGCCTGAGAATGGTCACAAGCAAGTTGGGGCTTATCCTCCAAAAAGGTGGTGGGATCACTAGCCCAACTGAAGTGCACGTACACCAGTGCCCACAGTGTGTGCAACAAACAGGAGGAGCGGGATTGGACCTCAGGAAAACTATGACATATTTGCCATCAGAGAAACATGGTGGGATGGATGACTCGCACACCTGGAGAGTTGCAATGGGTGGCTGTGAACTCTTCAGAAGGGACAGGCCAGGAAGGAGAGGTGGTGGGGTAGCCCTGAGTGTCAGGGACTGTTTTGATTGTCTAGCGTCTGACGATGGTAACAACAGGGCTGAGTGTTTATGGGTGGAGATCAAGGGGAAGGCCAGCAAGGCAGATATCCTGGTGGGAATCGGTTATAGACCAAACAACCAGGATGATGAGGCAGACAAAATATTCTGTAAACAGCTGGGGGTAGTTTAACACTTGCTAGCCTTTGTTTTTGTGCAGGACTTCAGCTTACCAGATATCTGGGAATGCAAGACATTCCTGCCACGTGTGGAAGATACCTTCCTGACACAGTTGGTGGGGGAGCCAACCATGGGAGCTGCCCTGTGGGACCTGTTGTTTGTGAACAGAGGACTTGTGGGTGATGTGATGGTTGGAGGCTCCCTCTAGGCACAGAGATCGTGAAAGGGTAAGAGTTTTTGATTCTCAGAAAAGTAAGGGGGGTCAGCAGAACTGCCAATTTGGACTACCAGAGGGCAGACTGGCCCATTTAGGTGCCTGGTTGAGGGTCCCTTGAGAGGCAATCCTGAAGGGTAAAGTGCAGGAAGGGTGGACATTCTCCAAGAAGGAACTCTTGCAGGTGCAGGAGTGGGCCATCCCCATGTGCTGAGAGACAAGCCAGCAGATAAAAAGACTGGCCAAAGCCCAACTAGAACTTAATCTGGCTACTACTGTAAAAGAGCTGGAAGAAGGATCCAGGGAACTACAGGCCTATCAGCCTGACCTCCGTGGTGGGGAAGGTCATGGAGCAGATAATCTTGAGGGAGATGACATGGCACGTATGGGACAACCAGGGCATCAGACCCAGCCAGCACTGGTTTATGAAAGGCAGGTCCTGTTTGACTGGCCTGATCTCCTTCTGTGACAAGATGACTCCCTTAGAGGATGAGGGAAAGGCTGCGCATGTTGACTACCTAGACTTCAGTAAAGCCTTTGACACTGTTTCCCACAGTATTCTCTTGGAGAAACTGGCTGCTCATGGCTTGGATGGGTGCATTCTTCGCTGGGTTAAAAACTGTCTGGATGACTGAGCCCAAGTGGTGGCGAGTGGTGCTGCATTCAGCTGGTGACTGGTCACAAGTGGTGCTCCCCAATGAGCAGTGTTGGGGCCACTTCTGTTTCATACCTTTATCAATGATCTGGGTGAGGGGATCAAGGGCACCTCAGGGTGCAGATGATACCAAGCTGGGCAGGAGTGCTGATCTGCTGGAGGGCAGGAAGGCTCTGCAGAGGGATCTGGACAGGCTGGATTGATGGGCTGAGGCCAGTGGTATGAGGGTCAACAAGGACAAGTAAAGGTCCTGTCAAAAGTGTCTGAACATGAGGCAACAGTGTGCCCAGGTGGCCAAGGCCAATGACATCCTAGCCTATATCAGGAATAGTGGCATCAGCAGGATCAGGGCAGGGACTGTCCCCTTGTACTTGGCAGTGGTGGGGCCACACCTCAAGTGCTCTGTCCAGTTCTGGGCCTCTCAATTCAGGAGGAACACTGAGGTGCTGACGCGTAATTGCTCTCCACAACTACCTCAGAGAAGGTTGTGGAGAGGTGAGAGTTGGTCACTTCTCCCAAGTAATATGCAGCAGGTCAAGACGAAATGGCTGCAAGTTGTGCCAGCAGAGGTTTAGATGAGGTATTAGGAAAAATTTCTTCACCAAAAGGGTTGTCAGGCAGCAGAACAGGCCACTCAGGGAAGTGGTTGAGTCACTGGAGGTATTTAAAAGACAAAGCAGCTAACAGTTTAATTCTAGCATGATCCACTGCATGCTGATACTAGGTTTGGGTGACCAACACTAAAATTACATGTTCAGAAAACAGTTTTAACTGTGAATTCACTGAAGCACAATCCAAACCTTCCATCTGAATTCCCACAGCTCCCCCATGCCAAACAACACATATCTGCATGATAAGGCACATTAACTCAACTGACATCGAACAGTTCTTCCCCTGGATTAGTTCTAGTAGTGAATCAATTTCCTGATCTGGTTCAGCAGGCAGACACAAAAAAGTCTGTGTTAATGGACGTGTGCAGCTCAGAAGATGAAAATGCTTTTGACTGACCTCTACCCATTTAAAGCATATCTGAAACTACCTTAGGGATCTTACACACAGGCTGTCAGAACATATGGCCATTAACCACCCATCCACTGGGGTTCTGGTCTCTCCTTTTCTGGGATATTTTCTTGTATTATCCAATTCTTGTTTTACATCAGAACTATTTATTAAAGTGTGCATTCACATTGTGGTCAAAGTTTACATACTGTAAGACATGATTTACTGTAAAGCCCTGAAGAATTACATTACAAAACCACAGTAGTCTATTTCAAAAATGTATTTTCCTAAACATGGCATTTTGTAAATTTTTAATAAATATATACCCTTTAAAGTACTAATGCAGTGTAACATTCACAAATAATTTTCTAGAATTGTTGGTAATTATCTCAGCAAACACTATTAATGACTGTTTTCATTTACTCATAACACTTAAAAATGACAATTCAGTGACTACTTTAGCCCAAATAATATCATAATTGTATGAAACAGTGCAATCTGCTACTATATCAGTAACATTTATTTCATCTTGCAAAGGAATTATTGTAGTTGATATGGACAAAGCTCTTTTTGCTCCAGCTGAAAAAGTCAGTGAATAAATCATGTCATGTTTAGATATGAAAAATAGGTCAATGGCTACTGAGACGAAGTTTTCAAAAGCAGAACCTTCCCTAAAGCACAGTTTTAGGAAAACACTTATCTGACAGCATATATTCTTTTTAACAAAATCTTCTTCGTAGGTACTGGTTAAAAAAAAAAAATTTAACTGAATTAATAAACAGAGAGAACATTATGAGGAATGAAGCTTTTTAAAATTACAAATACATGGCATAACATTTTAGGACTTTACTTAAACCAACCTCCTTCCAATTGATGTTACATACCTGGAGGCCACAAAAATCACCTGTGGCAAGTCATTTTCAGTGCCTCAGAGAAACTGGTGAGAACAGCACATTTTTTTGAAAGAAATGAACCAAAAGAAGGCAGTGCATACTTGTAGTAATGTCCTCCATACAATCAGCTACCAGTTTCTTCTTCTACCAAGATTAAGTGACTGGCAGCACATCTGTTTTATTGCTCAGCAACTAAAATATTTACCAGTCATAGGTCAGGAACTCCTGTCCAAGGGAGTCACATTTCTCTTAATTAAAAAAGAATATTTAAGAAGATCCTATTGCATTAGTACTTTATAGGAAATCATATCTTATATTTTTATTAAAAACAGAAAATAATCACAGTAAAAAGGGGATTATTCTAAATTGATTGTGTATGTACTCACAAATCATACTTGTTCCTTCATCCATTTTGTATTTCTTATGGATAGCTACTGCCCTGGACAGGCAACTGCTGCAAAATGTGGCATTTTTGTCCTTATATACAAATATGGTTAGTGGAGACATCATTCTGTGACCACAGTTCAGGCACAGCACACTGAATCACAGGTTATTTAGCAGATGTGACTCTGTAGTAAAAACGTGACAGTCACTACCCATTGCATTTGACGAGAATGAGGAACAGCTTCTAATAGTTTTCTCAGCTGTCTTTTGATGGAGAAATATTTTACATATTCTTGGAATAAAGGGTAAAAGAAATCTACATAGTAATTGTAAATTAAGACCAGTGTTGACTTTTCTATACATAGTTTAACAAACAAATTCAAGCAATTATTGCATCAGCCATTCAGATCTTGAACATCACTATAAACAACAAGTTTTTAGCATACAGTGTTGCATTCTTCACGGAGCTGTGACTACTGTTCTACATTTTTCTTTTTCCAGCGAAGCTGCCTCAGAGCTCTCACCAGTGCTACTCGTCCCATGAGGAATGTGATCGTAAAGTTATGTTTATACCAATCTCTAGGATTCCAAAGCCAAAAAAATCATCAGCACACAGAACAGAAACAGGAGAAAGGTACATAATTATATTAGAATATCCTTTGGCATTGACAAATGACAATTCAGTGATGACCTGCATTTTCACTTCTTTGTCATAACACTTTTCCTGCCTAGTAAGAGTTAAATAACCTATGAAAAAGTCTATGTGTATATCCACATCCATGAACAGATTACATGTGGATTACAGGGTGGCCAACTGCATTTGAAATCAGGTAAGATAAAATGGTTAAAACCATGTCTCATGTTTCAGAAGTAAAGCTGATCACCAAGCTATCTAGACTAACTTCCTGCCAGTGCTGTGCTTTAGGTGAGATTTGTTTGATGTGGATGAAGATGCATGTGTTGAAAAGGGTATAGCTGGTCACCTGTAAGGGTGGGAAAAAATAAAATCAAATCACACTTCAAAGACTAATAGTGTAACCCAATATGGGAAACATTATCTTTTTAATGCAGTTTTTAAAGATGATGCCTTTAATGTTGCCAAAGTTACTCTTTATATCTTTAAATAATTAATTTTTATGAATCATGCACGGCTTCTGGAACCAATTCAAATTATACACAGTATAGTCTGTATTAGCCCTTTTTAACCTCTGAGAACTTGCTTCAAATTCTTGCCCCTCTTACAAATTAAAGTAGTATCAAAATTTCTTTCTAGTTTCTAACAAGTATCTCACTCCCATTTTTGCTGCACAAGAAGCAATAGGATACGCAGAGTTCTAGACCTGGAACACTGGAATTTAGGTCTTCTCTTGAGCTGTCTGGGGAAAACCCTGCATGTACAGATCTAACATAAGCCTGAGATACTAACCTCTCAGTAAGGACAGTAGCCAAATTCACACTGACAGGCAGCACTGAGCTACCCCTTCAAGTGTCATGTTAAATAAAAATATCATGCTAACATTGCAACTGTTTCTTTTCCCCTTTCATGTTTAATTTCCTATATCCTTCTTGAGTTTTTTTCCTAAACTAAATTGTATTTCCAGATTAAGTACCCTGAACTAAATATTCAGGCATCTATGCACAGTCATTGCTTCAATTTTAACTAAATTTTACAAGTTGCAACACTTCAGCTGCCAGTTTTCAGGCCAGCTGGCAATACTGCAAAAGAACATACAGCTAAATGCATAAACAGATTTTTATAAATATGACCCCTCAAAATCAGAGAGCCTGTAAAAAGCTTCACTGCTTTCATGGCTGTGCAGTTCCACTTTGAAACTACAGTACAGCTGACACTACCTGATTTTACAAGACAGCAACAAGGAAGGTCATGTTTAAGCACAAAGTCTGAATTCTCTTACCATGAAGATGGGACACAATCCTAAGGTCACTACAACAGTGGCAACTGGTGACCAGTTCAAAGATGATGCACTCCCAGTTATCAATTACAGGCAATTTAAACAACAATCTTTTCACTGAAAACAATTTCTTACATTTCTTCTTTTCATGCTGTCGCTTTGGTTTATAGTGAGGTTCCCCCTGTTCCCCCATGGGCAAGACAAGATGTTCATATTTATTTTAAATATTTTTTACAGTTAAATTGTTCTTACAGGATAGTATTTTATAGTTTATGCATGATACATATGAAGAAACTTAAACCACAATTTGTTACAGATCAGTTACACAGATGGCAGAATTCTCACCAGCATTACACCATTAGGAACCCTGTAACACCTGAGCCCAATCCAATAGAACCTCTCAACCCAATACAGAGAGGAAACTGGAGCTGTGGTTTCATGTTCAGTGGGCAGTACTCCTGTGACTGGATTAAGTGCTGTCCTCCTCCAGCTTCCCATTCCTTCCTCATTTCTAGCCCTTTGTCAAGCGTGCACAGCTACTTGCAGGGTTATGTGTGTTTGCAAGACATTTTTCAGCCCTTTCAGGTCCCCAGTCCAGTTTATCGAGTGCTGTACAAACATTAACACTGAAACAATGCAGTAGATGTTGTGAAGAGGTGGATGTGGGTTTATACTAAGCTGTAGCTGAGGTTCTACACAGGATGAGTTCAGGTGATCAATTTACTAATGCCTTGCCAAACTGAAGAGTAATCACTTTTATTTTTACTATGCACTTGCAAAATAATAGACCCAAGAATATTAAATATTACTCTCATTAAGTGATTTTCCTTGGAGAAAAATCACATTTACTAGTTCTTATTTAACAGTCAGATAGAATGTGTTATACAGAAATTTCAACTGGTTTATTTGCATATTTATGAGTTTCAATTAGCAGCATGAAAAGACTCGTGCCCTAAGACAAAAAAAAGTGAATGCACTTCATCTTTCCACTAAATCAACCACAAGGAGCAGCTGAACTCAAATGATAACGCAGATTTCTGTCAAATGCTACTAAGAGCATTAAAAAATAATTTTCTAAAATTACAGTGTTTTGTGTTGTTTTACCAATTATGGAAAAGTAAGTTCAAATTTTAAACCTGATCTTACACCTTTCACTTAGGCTATAAGTATAATGGTCAACATAAAAACCTTCCACATACCTGTTATACTGCAAATGCTTTCTAAAATTTTTACTTAGAAAGTCCTTGTAGAAGTCAGCCATTTCTTCTGCATTCAATGTTGCTCTGTGACCTGAAAATAAGTTTTAGTGTAACAAAGTCAAGGCAATTCTTTGGATTAAAACACTGGGTTCAGATGCGGGAGAGGTCTGACTCCTTGCTCCTACAAACTTCCTGTGTAACCCTGAACAAGTAAACATGCCTTTATCTTTCAACTTTTTAAAACTTACAAATATGATCATCTTGAAGTTGGCATAGTCCTTAAATCCCTATTACTTGTGGAAGTGATAAAGTTTATCAGCTCTTAGATTATTTAGGGAACGAGTGGACCCCTATGAAAAAGTCCACAGATCTAGGAGTGTCTATCCTTTGAATAAAATTAATTTCTCACAGGGCTGAAACCTAAACAGTACCAACAGGAGCATTTAGTAACTTAAATTTCCCCCCCTAAAGCAAGTCAATAAGTATCAAAAGAACACTATCCACAACTGAGGTGGTATTTTCAGATGTGTATTTTTTTCTGTTACTGTTGATATATTTCAAGTAACTTGTATCACAAAGTTTATGTTCTGAGATGTCAGACTTACAAACAATCTAGTAGGCAATTATTTTGAGAAGCAAATGATGATTTTGAATATGCCACTCATAAGCAGAATATAAAAGGAGAAACAGGAAAAGCTGTGGCTACAGCACAGATGTCTAATTCTGAGAACTAGCAAATATTCACAACTCTACCAGACAACTCTTACACAAATCTTCTGGCACAAAATGTCCCTAAAATGATGGTCAGATTTGATTGCCCTAGGGAGCATGGATATGATGAGGGAGATGGAGATGGAATTGTGATATTCAACTTGTTACTGTTGCAAAATGTGTTTTAAGGCTCCAGAGACTGATCAACAGAAATGTAAATAATTGATTGGTTCTATTTGTCATTATTTACAAAACCAATATACTACAATGGATTAACATACTATGGGATAAATGTACTCTAAAACTATTTGAAGGCAGCTTACTTAACACCTATAGTTAATTTGTTTATTCATACTGATATCAACAAAACTGATTAATTATGTAGAAAAGTAAGTTTTGTTCTAACTGTTCATATATATTTTTATATTTATATACACTCACACCTGTATTATAGAACAGCTAACCAACACATGCAGTCAGTACTTTATTTTTAAGGGAAGTATGTGCTTACTCTTTTTTCTTTTATTTCTAGGGTATAAAAACAAAAAACAAATAAACCAAAAAAACAGCAATCTGAAAAAAGTGATTCTGAAACAACATAGAACTTAATTAAAATTATTTCTCAACCAGACACTGATCACCAGGATACAAACAGAAAAGAAAAATCATGGTCTGTGATATACAGAACGTCAGAGCAGATGCTTCACTAAACTCAGATAGATCATTATTCTGTGAACAAAATGTTCAACCTCATACTACAATGGCCAATTCACTATTATTATGAAGACATTTTGTTTTCAGTTTCACATAATGAATTAGAGAGACAACTATTTTACAGCAACTGTGCACAGGCAAAGACAGGCAGATAGCAGCTGACATCTCCCCAGAAGCTGTCTTATTATCCCTCAAGGAAAAATATTGTGTTCATTGGATACACTATGGACCTGAAGCCAAAGACTGTGCATTTATCCATCCAACCATAACGTGCACTTGAGGCAAATGCTCTATATGCTTACCTCAGGCAGCTCACTGGGTTAGGAGGTGTGAAAGTAAAAAGCCCCTTTCTCCTTAGGCTACGAAATTATTATATTACTGGGCTAGGATTTCAGCACATTGCCTCCGGCTGCAGGTGAGGAATTAGGGGAAGAACAGTGCAACAGCGTGCCATGCACATCTCTGAAGACCTCCTCACCTCTTTTTTTATCCTGAAAACACTTCTAAATCCTACCTATAAGATTTACTTGTGACAGAACATGAAGTACATGAACTAATAACATTCAAAGTTAAACAGAATTCAAAATGCATCCTAAACTATAAACAAAGATCTCACTAACCTCTTTCATCTCTCATTTCCAGACCCTTGGCTTTCAGTCTTGAATAAATAAATTCTTCTTTTTCCTAAAACATGTTTTTGCACATTAGAATCGGATGTAATCAGTCCTTGAAGTTAACCATTGTTTTTAATTACATAGCAATGTGGTGTTTAACACCCTCTGAAATAACTAGCAATCCTTGTAATACTTGGAAGTGTCAACTAAACCCTTTCCCGAATCCAGTGAGTTAGTTAAACTGGTAACTTTGTCACTTAGATGCTGCTACCTGCCTGCATCTACTAATTCACACAGGTCTTCTGATACTTACAAAACTTCTTTGTGGAGCAAAGCTACAGCCAAGCTTCAGTGTTATTTGACAGGATCCAGACTTTCAGTTTATAAGTCAAACTATGGAAATGTGCTGTACTGTATAACTGAGATTTTGAGCATAGAGAAAAACATGCAGCCTAAAAAAATTAAATTTACTTAGATGGAAACACAATAATCATTGGTGTGCAAGCTTTGCAAATTTAAAAAGCAGTTCCGTGGAATTGAAAAAAAACAAGCTTCGTTTTTTTCCAGGATCTTTGCAAGTTTTGAGAGGATATGATGTTCAACATCATAAATGACAGTGAATTACTGAACTGTTACTGTTCCTCCAAAAAATGCTGCATTGATTAGGAGACGCTGAAATCAGGAAAGAAGACAGACTCACTTTAGCTTTGTCGGGGTATGCTGCCAGTGAAATGGGACATGTCCCTCATTTAGCCCTGCTAATTATACCGAATATCTCTCAGTTATGACAGAGAAAGACCAGCCATGGAACCATTTTCAACAGCCGCTCCAGTCACAGGCAGGTCTTGCAAGTAGAGCGGCCACTTTATATTTTCAGTTCCAGACTGGAAAAATGTGAATATTCTATGCCACTAAACAACAATAAAACGTGGGATTTTTAGTGTTGTGCATAACTTTAAAGAAAGGAACGACAAAAACATGATTTCCTCAACAACCCTGTGCGCATTAACAGCAGGCAGAACTGAACCCTACCTTGAGAGGCCAAACTCCTGAATTTCGGGCGGGCCGGTGCTGAGCAGCAGCAGCAGCAGCAGCAGCAGCAGCAGCAGCAGGTGTGAGGCCGGGCTTACCTGGCGGAAGGCGCGGTTGTGCCGTGCCCAGAAGCGCTGGTTGCAGGCCTGGGCCTCCTGCCGCGCCTCTCGCAGCCGCCGCTCCAGGGGCGACTCCTCGGGGGGCACGTAGAAGATGACGGGGCGCAGGTTGGAGTGCTTGTCGGGGGGCCCGATCCAGTCGCTGTGGGAGTGCGCGGGGGGGCTGAAACCCAGGCCCTTGAAAACACGGACACAACTCGTTATGAGCACTGTAGCAGGGTTTTTGAAGAACGTCTCAATTTGAAAGTAATTCCAAGATGCCACCGAACCTTAAAGCATACAAGCATAACAAGTTCAGAAATTACACACATTTATTTACTGTGACCAAAAACAATGCTACACATTCACTTAAAAATGCACTACAGCAAAGATACCTTTGATTCTTTTACCACAGGCATGAATCATGGGGTTGTTTTTTAAAGCTTTTTTTAAGTACTTTTTTTGTTGGTTTTATTTTTCTGTCACTGATACTCTGTTAAAATACTTCATGGCAAGAACTAGCAAGTATACGAGTTTATTATGCACTGATCTCTGCCCTCTGGTGACCAGTGACAGAATCCGAGGGAACTGCATGAAGCTGTGTCAAGGGAGGTTAAGGTTGGGTATTAGGAGAAGGCTCTTCACCCAGAGGGTGGCTGGACACTGGAACGGGCTCCCCAGGGAAGTGGTTGCACCACCAAGCCTGACAAGCTCAAGGAGCTTCTCGATAACTCTGTCAGGCACATGGTGGGATTCTTGGGGCTGTCGCGTGCAGGCCCGGGAGCTGGACTTCGACGATCCTTGTGGGTCTCTTCCAACTTAGCATATTCTATAATTCTAAGTTTTCCTAAGTCCAGCGTTCTTCCTGCATCCATATGCCCACACACAGGCGTGTGCCTGCCCCAGCCGTGTTCGGGAAGACCTGGCGTTACCCAACAGCCCGTAACTCAGCGCCCTTCAGTGACAACGAACACCGGGGGCCTCGGCAAACACATCAACCACGAGAGGCCGCGGGGAGCGCGGTTTTCTTCCGGGACGCCCGCGCCCCACCGGCGTTACCGGGGGCAGCCGGGGCGCTCCCCGCTCAAGGTTCCGCGGGGGAGGCGCACCCCGAGGCTTCCCCCGCAGCCCCCGCAGGAGCTGCCGCCCCCCGCCCGGCTTTACCGCGCTGTCCGGCCGCTCCCCGCGCTCAGCCGCGTGGCCGCCGTCGGCTGCGGAGGAGAAGGAGGAGGAGGAGACGAAGAGGCGGCGGCAGTAGCCGCCTGCCCGCAGCACCCCGGCAGCCGCCATGTCCCAGCGCTTTACGGCGGTGCCGCACGGGCGCTGCGGTCGGGGCGGAGCCGGGACGGGGCCGGTCCCGCCTCCGCCTGCACCTCCCTCCGCGCGGCCGGGCCGGGCGGGG
>WBMZ01003789.1:0-89766 GCA_013400975.1 Atrichornis clamosus
TAGAATAGAATAGAATAATTATATTATATTATATAATTTTCTATTTATTTTATAATCATATATAATAATATTTTTAATATAATATAATAATTATAGACTGTCAAATCTGTAAAAAATTTCAAGAGTAGACAAAGGAACGGAGTGTGCCAGCATTTGGCTGTGGAAAAGATGAAGATTCATTTGGATCCTCAGCATTAATATTGTCATATTTGCCTTCTCCTAAAAAATGAGAACTCATCCTCTTTTGCTTTGCTACTTATCATGCGACCTGTAACAGAAGTCCTTCACTTTCCCTGGAATAGGAAGATGCTAAGTGAGGCAAAATAACATTTCATTTGCCAGCTACAGCTTATTTCTATATGTTTGATTGTAAATAAGCAAATATTTACTTTGGAAAAAGACATTGAAGTTCAACGAGTTAGTGAAGAAAAGAAGTTTAGGATGCATTATGCTCTCAGGTTTCTTTGCCAGGGACACACATACACAAAAAGTGAACTAAGCAGTTTGTGGTCAGAAGCATACACCTATAACTATGGACATGTCCATTTTTTTTCCTCCTTTTATACTAAAAATACACTCCAACATTAATATTGCATCTAGGGATTTCAGACTGATCACAGGCCTTCCCAACAAGTCTCAGCTGATGCTGGTGCTGCCTGTTTCCATGCCATCAGCCTTGTCGTAGGCTGACTGTACCAGAGAGGTCAGATCTGCTGTGACACTTATACAGATCCAGTTGTCACCATGTGGGACTCAAAAAAGAGGCAGACTAAGCCCAGATTCCTCAAGGTATTTTGACATCTACCTGACACTGACTTTGAAGTGAGCTGGGCAGCTGCAGTGAGAGCTAAGATGGCCATACCACACTCCTGCACTACTTTATAATCAGGAAATCCCACTGCACAACCCAGAGGTATGCAGCTTGCAGCCTCTTTCACCATCACTCCCACCCCTGGCTGCAATTCATTAAGTCTCCTGAATACATCTGGGACATCTATAAATATTTATGTTTGCAGGCTGACATGACTTTCTCAAAGTCACAAAGGACTTGCATCACGGAGCACAAAGCTCGTTTTGCTTTAACCACAGGGTCGTGCTTCCTTGTTAAACAGGAATGCCCGGTACCTCTGCCCAGTGCAGACTCCTGGGGGTGTACACCTCTGCAGCAGCCCCTGCGCAGCCAGCCCTGCCCCTGCTGTGAAGGTCCCTGTTCCCACCACTGAACTGGTACCTGCCTGCTCCTGCCCCTCAAACCTCAGCTTTGAGAATGTAGGCTGAGCACTGAGCCCCTGACAGGGCTGCACTTCAGGCTGCCTGGCTCAGGCAGAGGAGCAATAAAGAATTTCAAATGCCTTTAAGGCACATTGACTTTCAGAAATGGTTGACGCAGTCATTTTTCATTTATTTATTTATTTGTTGGGCACAGCATCTTGTGTGTATGGAATATTTTCTCCCTTATCTGGCAAGAGATTGGAGAGTAAATTATTAATATATCATTAATAGAAGACTTTTTTGACAGTTAAAGCAAGCAAAAAAGCAAAGGGAAAAAAAAAGCAAAAAAAAATTTAAAACAGTACATGAAAGTGAATTAGGAAATTGAAGGCATGATCTTTGTCCTGGCAGAGAATGGTAGCTGAAGAGAGACTGGTGACAAAGACGTGTTGCTGAGACACCACACCTGAGCAGAGGGCTGGAAGATATCTTCCCAACACTTACCCTTCCTGTAGAAAAGCATGATGTGCTCTTACTGTCTGTCTCAACATGGAGGAAAGCTGGCTGAGCAAAGTCATGGCTGAGCATTTGAGGGGTGTCTGACTGTTGGTACTTTCTTGCTTATGTAGCTCCTCCAAAATAGATGAAGTCTCCGCATGTTATCTGTTAAAGGACAGCCCCATATTTAGACAGGGACAATGCACAGAATTAAATAAAACTAACTTCAAGGTAAATTTTGAAAATCTAACATAAAAGAACAGAGATGTCTATTCACCCTATAGCTGGGTAGCCTTGGCTAGACTTTTTCTTTTCTTTACTTTTTATTTTTTTAAGTCTTTATTTGAATATCTTTAGAGAAGTATCTTCTTCAGCAGTGAAAATTAAAATGAAACTTTAGAAAAAAAATCTAAGGCTACAGAGCCAAGCATTGTGTGTGGATAGATTAGAGTTAAGGCTCATTTGCAGGAGAAAAGACAGCACAACATTTGCAGTGAAAAGAACAGAAAGGATCTTGCCCCCACTCTTTCGTTTAATAGAGGCAGTTTGGGGAAAATGTCTAATGAATCCTATCCAACCATAAAATCATGTAGAAAATGAATTGTATCTGACAATAAAATAAAAGTGAACTAAATTACAATGTTCCTATATTCGCAGGACAAATTAATTTCATGTTTGGAATACTAATTGTTCACTGTAGGGCCTTGCAAGTATTTATTGTCATTGCTTCATTTGCTGCCAGAAGAACTTTTGCCCATGCAGAATGATATGTTTTCGACTGTAGCATCAAAGGGAAGAGAAATAAGTCTTTTGGAGCAGAAGGGGGAACTTTCCATGTGTCGTCCGCTCTGCTCCCCTGGACAGTTTGTGGAAAGGTATTTGAAGGGTGGGTGATTTGTCCTTTGCAGCTGGGAGGAGAAGGAAAGTGAACCTTGATAGGAGTTGTAACTGTCCCTCAAAGACACCATCCGACATATGTTTACCAAACTCCTCATGAGAGGCAGAGGGAGCAGCCATGGCCAGTGAGCCCTGGAGCTTGAAGGAGCCTGATTGTCCTTCTGCAGAGAACATACCATGAAGATCTAAGAGGCAGCTCTCATTTGACATGGCTTCAAGGACCAAGAGGGCTTTGGTGCCTGCACAAAAGCTGCAAAGAGTCTCAAGTAGCTCAAAGGAGTCACCATGAGAGAAAAAATATGTTTGGACCAGACTGAATTACTACAGTCAAAAAATACAAATAAATAGAATACCTTCCCCAAAAGCAAGAAACTTCTGAAAAAACATACAGTAAATATTTGTGTAAATATGTGAAGGCTGTGTGTAAACATAGTTAAAAAATGTTTTCAATTTAAAAAACCCCCCATTAAACTAATAAAGCAGATTGAAGAAGTGATAATTCAGTGGGGAAGGTTGAATGCTCAATTCCATGACAAGTTCTATTAATATGAAGTTTTTAGGAGAGAGAAATGAGAAGCTATTGCACCCAAGGGGAATCCTAGAGCAATAATTTTTCCTGAAGAGAGTTCATTTTGAAATGCAAGGTTTCCTCTGAACTGCCAATGGCACCCTCTATCCCCTAAAAATTCATGTATGTTTCTGATTGACAGGTCTAATGGACTACTTTTGCATGATGCCAAAACCACCTGATATTTGAATTTAGTTCAGAGTTGCATGGCTGTCTCTATCCTCCCTAGGACCTTCTAGCTGTACTCTCTCCACTCTTAATGAATTCCTATCTGCAGCTAAGTTATCCAAAAGGAAAAGACCGGGCTCCAGTGACCAAGGGTATTTTGGGCACCTCTAATGTTGTTGAAGAGCCTGGACAATGCAGTGCTGAAAATGAAGCAAATTGCAGAGGGTCCCCCTTGTTCAGCATCTCTGTCCCACCACAAACATCTCCTCCACTCAAGCGAAGTAGCAATACCAAGGAATTTCTTAGGTAGGACAAGCAAAGCCTAAAAGAACTAAAAGAGAAAGCCAGATCCAGGATCCCTGCAAGATGGGAGATGTGCCCAGCAATTTGCATGCTCGACAAAAAAAATTGTGATCAAATATGAGAAGTGATGGTAGTCTGGGGAAGGCTGAGTGCTGCTGCAGTTCTGGTGCAATGCTTCTGTGCTCCTACTTCTGAGGGGGAAATACAAGATATTATGATACCCAGCAGGGTGATTAGAGCAATCATTTTCCTCGAAGATAAAATGACGAGGAAAGATCTGTATTACGGGAGAGGGGAAAATCAGTGTTTGCCTTCGAGTCTTCTCCCCCAGTGTGGGATAGGGAGAGGGCCGGAAGGAATCATTTACACTGCACATCCTGTTTCATTTCAGTCCCTTCACACTAGTCTATTTTCTATTTTCCATCTTTTCTTTGCCCTGCTAAACTCACATTTGAGAGGGCTTGGACTCACTCCAAAGCTGTCTTGAACAAGAGGAACCGTGTTTCCTATTGACTGAGATGAAGTTTTGACTGAGAGAGTGCATATGCTTCTTGTGATTTCCTCCTGCTTGCCTTTTGCCCAAATCCATGGCTCATTCCATATGATGTACCAATGTGTTATGCACTTGCTCACCCCTCTGATCCCCTTCCTCTAGGTATTTAATCTGCTTCTCTCATTCTATGTAAAACCAATTTTAGACACTTTGACAGGATTTCCCACAACTTATGAAGATTTGTATTTAATATACGTATTTGCCCAGAAAGCTCAGGTTTACTACGCCAAGGGCTGTAGCCTTACACGCACCACTCAGTCCTGCTGACCCAGCATTTCTATCTGCCACACAGGCAGACCCACTCATGTGGCATGCAAGTGGCTCCTGGGCTCCTTCTGCAGCTGAGTCCATCCAACACGCTTTTTTTTCTTCACTTGGAGATCAATTCATCTGGAGGGAGATGAATGGACTGCTCTGGGACTTCCAAAAGAGGAAAAAAAAAAAAAAAAAGGAGTTTTCATAGGAAAAGATTTTAAACAGATGAGAGAGAAATCCTTCTGAAATGGGAAACAGAAGGCATGCAGAAGTAATGTAAGATCATAGAGGAAGATAACTACTGGATATTTCTGGAAAGTGTTGGATGATTACAGAGAAATAATTTCAGAATGAATGAGATGACTGGATCAAACCTAGATTGTAAGGACAAGTGGGATGGGTAGAAAAGAGAAATGTTGCACAAAGAATTGATAGCTTCCTCCAGTTTGTTCCAATGGATTTGACCCTTCCCACCTGAAGCACTTAGGGCCTAAAAATTTTCTTAGTGTAAGAAAAAAGAAAATCCACCTTCACAGAACAGAGTAACAAGTCCCTTTCATACTTGCGCTGAAGAAGAATACACTGTTCTTGTTCAATCCTTCTGTCTTTTCAGGAATAGCACACCCTAAGGGGCTTGCCAGGGAAGAAAATCAGGAATCTACAGCTAGAGACCAGACCTTTATGGGAGAACATATTGCTGCAGATCTACAGAAAAAAGTGGAATTTCTTTAAGAGTGAAATCTCTCCTCCAAAATATTCAGACATATGTTAGAGAGCTACCTGTGCTTTTACAGTACCACTGAAGCCTAATAATTTTTTTTTAAATTTCACATCTCCTTTTCTGTGTGGAGATGCTTTAACCAGCTCAACAGTTGATAGCTGAAAATATGGCATTTTTAATGGATAAATTTACTGTCATTATAACCATCAAATATTTATCAGTAATAGTGTTCTATTCTCTTCCCCCAGCATCAAAAATCTAATAAAACATGAGTGAGGTGGTCTGGAAAGCATGAATGCTAAGACTGTTCCTATCAAAGACTATCCAGAGACATGGACAACTTGTGGATGTGGTCAATACTGTAGAATTGCAGCTTGGGATAGTTGGAGCCATGGGCTACAACATGAACAGATCTCTTGTTGTCATTTCCAAAGGCCTGACATGGCAACTGATCAAGAGCTTCCACTAGATTCCTGCAGATCCTGCACAACATGCAGAAATGGGAACCACTGCCTCTCTTGGAAACAAAATAATTTACCTTTGTCAGAGACAGTCCAAATCCCTGATCCAGCTGAGCCCAGAACTCAGCAGCAACAGAGGCCAAGTACTTCTGCACAGAGGAGAAATACCTCTGTTTATCAATTTCTTGCCTCATTACATCAAGCAAGCAGCAACCAGCAGCAGGTCCTCCACAGAGGCGAGATACCACTGTTTTGCAGGTCAGTGATCTCTGGCTTCCATGTGAGACCACAGTCCAGAATCATATCGCCAGCCCGAGTCTGTTATAGCACACCCTCTGGTAAAGGGAGGAATAAGCTTTACCCTATAATGAGAAAGGAAAAACCTTCAGGTTCTCTTACTTAGCTGGTTTGCCAGCAAACAAATATTTATAGAGCAAGATTCACAAGAAAACACTCTAAGTATTCACACTCTAAGTATTCAAAGGGATGAGCTCAATACCTTTAGAGAAAATGAAGGAAGAGGAAAATTCTCCTTTTGTGACATTCAAAACTCCTATTTTACCATGATAATCACCATCATTAAAAGATGTGCCCTGCATGCTTGAGGTTATAAAGGAAGAAAAATATCAGATGACATTGAAACATTGCATCTTGAAACCCAGTGCAAATAAAAAAGGAGTTTTATAACATAATTACATTCCCATTAATATGTTAATCTCTTATATACAGACATAGAGAAGCAAATACATTACTTTTAATAATTAACTCTGTAGTGAGGTTTTATTGCTGGGAAAGAAGATTTCTCTATGGAAGGGTATTTAACATTTTAATTAAACTGTTTTTGATAGATGTTTACTGTTGCTTCTATTTCTGCTTAAAACAAAACCATACGATTAGGAGAAAATGTAATTTTGTCACCAAAAAGGAGTTATTTCCATTTGAAAGAAGGTGTAAGGCTCCCTCTTCTTTGCTGTCTAGTAAGTGCACAGCAATGGTATAGCATGTTTTAAAAGACATGCATTTCTTATGGAAAGGTTCAATTTTGTTTTCTTTTTCACTTTCAATAATTTTGTACTTTTTGTGCCTCTGAACATTGCCATCATATTTGACCTTCCACTAGAAGGTTGCTTATATTTTGGTGAGGGAACTCAGAAGGGTTATTAAAAAAAAAAATGAAAATCATAAGCTTCTCAGATAAAAGATGCCGAAAGAACCAATATCCTGGCAAAAGTAGCTGTAATGAATTGTGGAATGACAGGATCCAGGCAGGAGAAACCAAGAAAATGGACAAAAAAAGAATAGGACTGAAAGACACAAAGAAATGAAAAGTCTAGGAAGGCTTTCCAGGCAGTGAATCCAAACAATGTACTGCTCTGAAAATAATTCAGCAAGGTTTATGCATGAACTGGCACTTGAGCTTGATACATAAACTGGTAATTGAAAGGGTTTGCAGATGGACACCTGCTTTCCAGACCTGTAAAGGCGGATACAGATCAGCTAACCCTGCAATGACTTTCCTTGGTGAACTTGAGCATAACGCTAGGAAAAGAAACATCTGAGTGAGGAAAAAGCATATGGTCTCCACAGTTCATAGGCAGTGCTTGAAGCTGCCACCTGGAAGGGTCAGCTCTGACAACAGCTTGTGTCAGCATGGCTCTCAGCCCCTCTAGAAACAGCCCTGCAAAGCCCCTCTTCTTTACATATAGGTTTGGAATCCCGACAGCAAGTGAGATAAACAACAGATCAGCATTTGTTCTCTGGTTCCCTAAGCAAACAAATAGCACCCTCTCCTTTTGGCCCATAGCAGTGATTTCAGAAGAAATCTGTAGACACAGGTTTTGAAAAAGCATGAAAAGTCCTGCACTTGACAAACCCAGGACTCCCTTTCTGTGAGCCATCTAGACACCACATGCACAAGATCTGTGTTGAATTATTTAGATGGGAAAATGCCTTTCAGGCACTTGAAAGAGCTTTGGATACTATTCAGAAATGAGGAGAGATGAGCACTGAGGCTATTTGCCTTAGAAGGAATTAAATAAATGCAGGAAAGCTCTGTTACAGTAGAATTTGAAGTGCTTTATTGAATAAAGTAAATGAAGGCAGAAGTCTTGGCCACGCTGAGCACTTGCTGATAGTGATTCTGGGTACTGAGAAATACACAGATGCTGCAGAGAACACCCCAGCCCCAGCAGAGCTGTCCTGTGAAAAGCCACAGGGCTGTCTCTGATTCTGGGACCTCTCAGGCTATGGTGTGAGCCACCTTGTTCATCTTCAGGAGACAGGTTGTCACTGAACATGTAAACCCGGTGACACTGGCAAACACGGCACTCACCACTCCTACACAACACACCTCCTCCCGGGGGATGGCTGGGCGGGCATGAGCAGTGTGACTCAAACCAGCACAAGAGCAGGGCAGCTCTGGATTTATTTCAAGGCACATGCTGATGAGTCGAAGGGATGGAGACAGAAAGGATGGGAAAGCGGGGCGGGTACATTTCTTCATCCTAAAGAGAAACAATAAAATGGGTGCACATTGGAGACTGCAGGATTCCAATGGAGGATTACTTGCAGACATAGGATGCTAACCTATATTTTAACCATGCATTTTTCCTTCTGGTTTCCCTTTTTCTTATTCCTCAGACATTATCATGAGGGATTCTGATACCTGTGAGTAGTATGAGGCTTCGGATCCCTGTCTTAATTTTACAGGATGGTTTGTACCTTATTTATATCTGCAAGTTTAACACACAAAACTGCAAACACTTTGTCTGAAGAAAGCAAAGCAAAACAAAGCTGTATTTCACTGCCAGGAAGCTTTTAAGCAATTCCTGAAGTATTTCTTCTGTCTGTAGTAAGATATTCAATAAAAGAATAAGATGATTATTTAAGGATAAGACAGGCTTTTACTTTTGATTTGGAGAGCAAAAAACCCAAGAACAAACAAAAGTCAAGCCACCACAAAAGAGCAGCTTGTCTTCTCTGTCAGGCACAGAGGAGGAAATGGCTTTCAGCAGGTACTTCAGTGATCTCAGTGTATAATACAAAGTAAAAAACCTAACTCTATGAGACAGACATCATAGCAGTTAAGCCCATCGTTTGTGCCTTCACAGCCTCCCCGAATCCCTTTGAGGTCTGGCTTTCCAGCAGACACTGCACTAACCCTCTTGTTCATAAGGGTCAGCAGCTGGCCGTGCAGAGGTGCTACCATCTCTGCTGCAGATCCCTCTGTCTTTCCCACGCCTGACTGGAAGTGGTACCACTAGCAAAGTAAGGAAAAGAGAGTCTGCTGTGTGCTGGGCGAGAAGCTGCACGGGGATAGTGATAGCTATGCCCTCAGCACAGCTTGGAAGTACAACACTAGGTTTGCTTTCCTCATAGAAAGAGCTGTGGTCCTTCAGAACTGCCTCTCCTCTGTCTTTGCCTCTGCCTCTTCCTTTCTGAAGGACCATTAAAGCTCTTGCTCAGGCATTATGTAAATACAGCCTCTGCCCCCCATGCTATGAGATTATCATGGAAGAAAGTACAAAAGCACGGTGTCCTTGTGAAATGCTGCAGAGAAGGAGGCATTTTGGCTGTTCAATACCATCATTCCTTCTCCTCAGCTCTCTTTGTGGGGGCAACACTATATGAGCCCCTTGCCATTACAAAGGAATGTTGAAACAGTAATTTTAAATAAATTCTAGCATGTCTTTATGAAGGAGAAAAGCAAAAATGGAATCCTGATGGTGTGATGAACTCTAATTTTTCAGAGATAACAACATGCAATTTTTGAGGAAAGCCAAGTGACTTTATTATCATTCAATAGACGGAAGGAAATGGGTGAAGAGATGCAGTTCTCTGACATTATCTGGACAAATGATGACAGAAAAAGGAATGTTCTGGTCCCTAAAATGAATAGCCCTATTTAAAATCTATATTGGAAACAAAAAAAAGGATTCAGTTGCAATGAGTCTGAAGAGCAATAACCAATTAGCAATGGACCCCTGAGTCCCTTAGCAGCTCTCCTAGGCTCCTGCAACTTTGGTCACACCATATTCATTGTGCCTCAATACTCCTACCTCCAAAATTGGGATGAACTGGAAACAGAATCACTATCAGACATGAG
Source organism: Atrichornis clamosus (assembly GCA_013400975.1). NCBI lineage: Eukaryota > Metazoa > Chordata > Aves > Passeriformes > Menuridae > Atrichornis > Atrichornis clamosus. The sequence continues at coordinate 9,742 of WBMZ01003789.1, forward strand.
TGACTGTTCCTGAAGTTCTCGAGGACCTCAAATGCAAGAGGTGAAGTGCAGAGTTGCTAATTATTTTAAAGCCCTTCGTGTTCATATTAATCAAAGTGTCAAGGTGATTCTCTCTAATTTAACTAAAGAAGACAGAGCTTTCACAGTGGGAAATGCTTTAAAGTTCACCAGGCTTGCATGACAAATTTACTGTATGCTTCCTGCTTGCTGGCTCTGTGTGTGCCTGACAGAATTTCTTTGCTGTTTCTACTAATTGTCAGAACTACTTCCAGTGGCTTTAAACAAATGTTGACTCAATCCTGCTGTGACACCTCAAAGTTGAATGTTTGATAACACAGATTGCTAGGAGACACAGATATAGGAATGAAATTCTACTTGACATCCTACCTGATTGGTGCAGAGTGGGGCTACGAACATACAGCCTGACCCAGAAAATGTATTTAATAGACCAAAAAGGAAGCTTTTAAAAAATGCATAAATACAAGTATAAGTGGATCTAAAATATGCATTTGCAGGAGCCAAAACAAGATATTCCTAGAGAGAATGGGCTATCTCCTGGGAAAGCATTGCATGTTTCATAACCTTCCATGAATGGTTTGATTTTGCTTTAGGAACCAGCAAGAAATTCAGTGCAAAAATAGACAAATCTACATTTCATTTAAATATTGCCAGTGAAACAAAAGATTTGATGCAAACTGACAAAAGCCAGGAGATTCCAAATGCCTTACCCCTACTTTTGCTCCTGAGTTCATATCTCTAATGACAGTGTGTGTTTGTGTGGCAGCAGGCAGGATGTGGAGTGTCAGCTGTAACACAAACATTTCTTGGGCGTTTTGTCATTTTGTTCATGTCTCCAATAGCTGGGAAATGTTTGAACCAAAACACTAGACCCAGACAGCCAAGCACAGAGACATTCCCGCTTTTCATTTCTGTTGATGCATCCTGACACTGGTTGTGATGGTCCTCAAAAGGGCATGAGGTTTTTTTGAGCAAGGAACATTCCAAAGGAGAAGACGAATGAGGTTACTGGAAAGCATGGACATCATTGTACTGTGTCAGTGATTAAGATATTAAAAATTAATGGTTGTAACTTATTGTTAGCCTCAGTAAGGGCAAGATGGATAGTGGTAAGGGGTTTGTTCTAACAAAATCCCCATTTATTGCAGTCTTAACTAACTTCCCTTAGTTATTCCAGTCTATGTGATGAAGAGTGTTGTGCAGATGACAACCCTTGGTACCCAGGGTAGTAAGATATGGAGTCTGAACTGTACATAATTCCCTTTGCTTACCTGAAGCTATAGCTATTTTCACCAGTACTAGCTGAAGTGATATCCAGTGAAGGGATCTGAACTCTATATACTGTGCCAGTCTCTAAAAAATGAATCTGTCTTTACTGTTTTTTTCACTTGAAGGGCGTCAGCCTTTTTTAGAATAATTGAATGGTTTGGGTTGGAAGGGACCCTAAAGATTACCTAGTTCCAACCCCATGCCATGGGCAGAGACAACGTCCAATAGAACAGATTGCTCACTAAGCCCCATCCAGACTGGTCTTGAACACTTCCAGGGGTGGAGCATTCATAACTCCTCAGGGCAACCTGTTCTAGTACCTCACCACACTCACACTGAGGAATTTCTTCCTTACATCTATTCCAAAGCTACTCTATTTTAGTTTAAAGCCATTCCCTCTTGTCCCATCATTCCAGGCCCTTGTGAAAAGTCCCCCTCTGGCTCTCTTGCAGCCCTCTTTAGGCACTAGAATGTGCTATAAGGTCTCCCTGGAACCCTCTCCAGGTTGAACAGCCCCAACTCTCTCAGCCTGTCTTCATAGGAGAGGTTCTCCGGTCCTCTCAACATCTTCATGGCCCTCCTCTGGTCTTGCTCTAACAGGTCCATGTCCTTCTTATGGTGGGGACCCCAGAGCTGGATGCCGGACATGAGTGGGGTCTCACAGGAGCAGGTTAGAGGGGAAGAATCATCTCCCTTTACCTGCCTGTCACACTTCTTTTGGTTCAGTCCGGGATATTGTTGGCTTTGTGGGCTACAAGTGCACATGGCCAGGTCATGTCGAGCTTCTCGTCAAACAACATGTCCAGGACCTTCTCCTCAGGGCTGCTCAGAATCCATTCTTCACCCAGCCAGTATTTGTGTTTGGGATTTTCTTATTTAGGAGAAAAAGGACTTTATTTGGGACTTTATTTGGGAGAAAAAGCCATAGGCCACCAAATGCTGTGGGTGGAAAAGCTGTCATTTGCAATGATAAAATGTCATTAATTTAAAAACCAGCCTGTTGTTTTCAAGCACTTCTCACTCCCACTCACTGCCATTTTGGGGGGAAATCTAAAATTGTGTGTTTCTCACAGCCATGTCAAACTTTGACATCCTACTGGTCCATAGGATGAGGTTTTTTAAGCTGGTTAGGGAATACAGCCACAAGCATCCCTATGAAATCCACAGGAGGCTGGATACAGAGACAATTTTATATCAAAATTACTTTGATCTTTATTTTAAACAAAACAGAGAACAACAACAAACAAAGAGAAACAGACAGAAGTTTTGTCAGCGTAAGAATTTTTCTTCTTAGTTACTTTCCTCACAGGCCTCCACACAGCCACAGCAGCTATGTTTCGCAGTGGCAAAGGGCTTGAGGGGTCAGAGGGTCTGTCAGTGATACTTGCCATTCAGTTCATGGTGCTTTGGTAGCTCCTGACTTTCCTGACTTTCTAGATTTCACCTGCCAATGCAGAGCAGGGCAAGAGTCCAGGAGGAGAGTCCTGCTGGACTCTTTCCTGACTTTCTAGATTTCACCTGCCAATGCAGAGCAGGGCAAGAGTCCAGGAGGAGAGTCCTGCTGGTGGGGATCAGCTGCAGAGGATACTTTCTTGCACAACACAATGGCTCACCGCGCTGCCAATGAATTCACTCAGAGAAAAAGAAGACACAGGAAAAAAAAAAAAGGTAGGTTTGTAATAGTCTCATAAAATAAAAATAATTTAAAAAGCCAGGCTCCTTAGGTGAAGCTGAGAACTAGCTGACATTCATTTCTGGTAGTGTACCAGGGACTTTTTGGGGATAAAATCAAGATATGGATAACAGGAAAGCTAGGCAGTCAGGCCAAGAGAACAAATAGAGCTGAGGAAGTGTTTTGAACCTCCTAAGAACCAACAGTAGAAATGAACTAATTTATTTCAGAAAGAGTCTGGATTTCTATCTATGACGCTGTGCTTCTCCGTTGCATGATGGAGCCTGGAGGCGTGTGCCTGTCTCTCTGAACCTTTTGAAGGAAGGTGAGGAAGATGGTACTGCTGTGGGGTGAAGGGTCCTGCAGGTGGTTGTGGGGGTGCCAGTGGTGGCTGCTGGGTGAGGAACCACATCCCAGCCTGTTTTCTATCAGAGCTCGCAGAGATTGGAACTCTTCTTTAAAGGGGAAAGTATGCATTCCTGAAAAATAAATGTTTTATTGAATTATTTTTCCCTTCTCCATCACACACACACAGGCACACATACACACATCAGGGAGTCAAATGCCAAACAATTCCTGCTGGAGTTTCTAGTGATGGAAGAAGGCCGATATTTTGTGAAAGCATATACAGTTATGTGATTCAAATAGCATTGCTCTTTCCATAACTGGATTTGGCCTGGAAAATTCTTTGCATTCACTTGTTATTCTTGTCATTTTTCTATTTCGATTGCCATTGCTACAATGAGAAAAAATGTCTTCCCTGAGGAAAAAATCTGACTTTAGCAGAGCTAGTGATGGTAGGGAAAGGTTTAAGGGGCATACTGAAACCAGCCGTCTCTGATGACCTCCTGTTCTGTTTCACAGTATGGGTTGTAGGCTGTATTTTTTCCTGTATTTTTGCACTGCTACAAATCTGAGTAGGTCACCCCACTTCTCCCAATCCATTAATTTAGTTCACTTCTGAGTCCGGTCAGATACCTGTCTCTGGTCCTCCAGCTCTCTCTTTTGCTCCTCTCTGATCTTTGATGGAGCACCAGCCTACCAGAGGCTCCTGACAGAGTCATAGTCATTGATCTGGGCTTCTCTACCAAATGAGTGGCACACATCCCCACGACAGTAGGTCAAAAAGTTGCAAATTATAATTTGAAAGAAGAAAAAGCAACTTTGAAAAACAAATATGAAAGAAGAAAAAAACCCTTTTAATTTGTTGTTGTTTCTGAAAAACAAATTTGAAAGAAGAAAAACAGCTCTTTTTTTGTATTGTCTAACATTATTCTTGTACTCATCCTGTCCACTGAGATACCTTAGATTTAAATGTTTTACCAAAAAGTATTTAAATAAAGTCAAAAAGTTCAAGCCAGTTGTTTGCTATTGGAATCCATAATCATCAAAAATCTCCACTGAGACATTGGTCTACAGTTTGAAATATCCACAGGTTAAACTGAGACCTCGGATCAGATTGTGCCTGGGATGCAGACTTTCCAGAAACTGAATTCAGCCTTACAAGTACAGAATATTACTAATGGATATTTACAGGGAAAAAAAAACCAAAAACAAATCAACCTGGTAAACTCAGTAATTAGGACCCAACCTCCTTTCATTTACCAGTGAAATGCAGCTTCTGTATGCTGGACAGGAGACCAGGGATTAGATTCCTTGTGTGGCTTCCCTGGAAACAAGAGAAAGACTGGTTTGCACCAGGCTCTGCCCTTCTGTTTTTGTACCCAGACACATTTTCCTCCAGAATTACAAACTTGTTACTGCATCGTGGTATAAAACTAAATCACCTTCCTGCTTTGTAACTTCAGCAGAGTAAATATGCACCTGCTCAGTTAATGCTTAGTGTTGAACGTAGACGATTTATCAGGAGATGCTCCTACTGTCTGGATTTTTATGATCTATGGAAAGTGGGCAGCGCTTTGAAAAGTCATATGAATTGTCCTTTCTTGATACTCATTGTAGCAACAGTAATTGTGGTGAACCCTTTGTTGATGCTGGCATGGATGCTGTAGGTAGCTCTGTGGAAAGCATCCTTAGGCAGACACTAATCTTCAAAGCTACGACAAGCTAAGGTTACTAAAATCAACCTGTCTCTGTTTTGCAGGACTGGGAGGTAGAGTCTCACTTTATGTCATTGTACAGACTAAGGGAGACACAATCTTTAAAGGATATTTATTTTAGTGGGGATATCCCCCAGATTATCAAACATTTAATTTTTAAAAAATCAATTAAAGGAAATCCTGCTTTGAAGGGATGCATGTGCATGTCTCATTTAACAAGGGAACCAAAGGGATTTGTAACTGATTATCATGAAAGATTAAAATGATAATCAATATATTAACCATGATAATCCAAAACCCTGAGAGCACTTAGGCAATAAGAGAAATGAGGAGTTTGTTCCATCTCTTTGTTTTGAAAGAGCTAGAACATGTAAAGATGGACATGAGATAGTGGATAGGAGGACTCAGGAATGCACTGGGAAAGGGTAAGATCAGTTTGGTATTGTTAGATATACATGACTTCTGTTGATCCTGGTCTCTTAATTCACTCTGGGTAAAATTCATCCCTTCTTAGACCATCAGTTCAAAGTCTCTGGATTATTTATAGTATCAGAGATAAGACTTTATTGAGCATTTGAATGATTTGTAAATCTTATGCTTGTGTTGTGCACAGTGAGTTTTCACAGTCCTTTCAAGGACTAGTTTGCCTGTCTGTGGACGTTCAGTTCTGACCCTCACAGCAGCAGAAGGCTCTCTGATCAGCTATCTTACCAACAAATAGGAAGGCACTACTCCTTACTAAGTGCTGTTCAATAGCACATTTTCACAGGCATCTAATATCAACCCTATGTGAAAAAATATGGATAGAGTATGGTTTTAAATTGCCTCTTCTCTGTTTTGTGGAGATTCCTGTGGAGGCTTCTGAAAAGGTGGGATGGATCTTGTTGGAAACAAAGTGGTTCATCACTACAATTCTTCAGAAAACTATAAATTTGCTATTCTGCTGTTATAGTAGGAAAGGCTTTGCAATCTCTATAATCTAAGATATAGTATTTTTTGTTATAAAGCTGTACAACCTATCAATTCTAAATATCATTTTAAAAAGTTTATTGGCATCAAATGAAATACCTGTTCAAATCTCAAGCATTTATAAATGTATTTAAGTAAAAATAAGAAAGTTACTTTTAATGAGAAAGGCTAAATTTAGAATCTTCAGAAAATATCAGATTTATAATATTTTTCCCTCTGCGTGATTTGTTCCTCTCTCCATTCCATTAATAAAGATGTGGATATAACACATTGAATCAAAGATTGATATCAATAACCTCAGCTCTTTATGCAAAAGCATTTATATGCAAAAGCATATGAAGTATGGCCAGTTTTGTTATCATAAAAATTTTGTAGAAAAAACCCAAACCAAACAGATGCAGACTGATAGCAGTTAAGAGTGATTCACACAAATCATGCTATGTGTTTTATTGGTAATAAATTTGTGTAAAAAATGTAATTCCCTTACATGAAGTATTCTTAGTTGAGCCTGCTGTTAACCTTTATGCAGAATCTGGTAATTCCTTGTGAGGGTCTCATACACACAGAGTAACACACCAGGCCTTTTAGGGGTAAACAGTAGCTTGCCTTCATGAATAATATACTGCTTAGGTGGGAAGGACATTTTTTATTGTGAGTGATACCTTCCTACATTACACATCTAATGTTCTTTAATGCTAGTAAATGTAGTTGACATATTTCAATGAATTTATGTGGGTGTTAATTAATAACTAATACTAATACTAAACAGCAAAATTGGTGCTACTAATTGACCCTGTAATATGTTTTTTCCACCTCCCAATCTCAGAGCACTTTAAAAATCTGTGGTGTAATAAGCCTCACAATACCTCTAATAGTTATACTAGGAATTTGTTCTTGTCTCTAAACACTAGAAGGAAAAGAATGATACAAGGACATTTAATGATTCATCCAAGAACACGGTCTTGCCAGAACTTGATTAGTACCTGTGTCATGCTATTCCAGGTTTCTGTTCTCACCACAAAACTGGACAGTTTCCCCAAAGCAGCAGGCTGTCAGTAAGGGTACATCAAGACAAGGCAAATACAAGTGGTAGAGACTACAGGAAAGCAAACAAGTGGGAAAGCATTAAATGAGACTTATAAGTCCAGCAAGAAGTTGATTCAGGGGCCTTTTCGTCTCAGGGCAGCAGGGCTGCCTACTGTGCAAAAGAAGTGTCTATTTAGGTGAAATCATTATGAGCAAGCACAGGGAAGCAACAATGACCAGCTACTGACAGTGGTCACTCATCCAAACTGCTGAGAGTCCTAGATCAGCTTAGCTGCTACACAGAGACAAAATCAGGCATCAGCAAGATGCTTACTCTCTGCCAGCCTAGAGGGTTTCAGTTTGTCACTACCAACAAGAGCTGGCTGCTCATACATGGGATTTTTGTCACACTGAGGGGCAAATCAATCAGAGCACAAGACCAGTGAGTTGGAATCTCTCTTCCCCAGCTCAAGACCATCTCAACACCTGACAGAGTATGCTCTGATCCTGGCTGCAGCCCTAGATAATGCCTAGCTCATGTGGCTTGCTTGTAGCACTGTGACCCAAAAAACCAGCAGACTTATCAGGACCCAAGGAACTCTCCCTGGGCTGCTGGGAGACCATGACAGTGTTGGTGGAAACACTTTACCCCACTAACAAATAATGGGGACAGGAAAGGACTTTGACCTCCCTTATTTCTTTTCCTACCAACTTTCCAGGTGTGTATAACTGGGTCATCTCAGAACATGTTTCCAAACCACCTCCTTAGATCTTCCAGTGGCAATTTATGGGGAAAGATGATACAGTGTTAACTCAAGTATAAACTGGGTGCAGATAAAGGGTGCAAGATAAATTCTGACCTTTCACAGTACTGAAGTGATTCACTGTGCTGTTTTAATGTTGTTTAAGAATGTGATCAAATTCTATAAGCATTTTATGACTCTTACTGTGTTCATACTAATAGAAAACATCCAAATAAATTCATTATGTTCAGAACCTGTGTATGTCTTTTCCTAGCCTACATAGTGCAAATGAAACAGGTCCACTTAAGAAAAAAAAGTGAAAATAGGAGCTGACTCTTTTAAGAACTGTTAGCAGCATGGCACTTTGAACGTTGCCTGGAACCAGTGGTTTGGTATTAATTCAGTGGGAGCATTGCTACTCACTGAGTCCCCAAAACTACTACCCCCAGTGCTTTCATATTTTTCTCAAGTGAGCACCCATCCAGTTCAATTTGAGAGTGCTGACAAGGAATCACAGGCTGAGATGCAGGGGACCTACAAGAAAACAGCTGCATTTAGCCATAGCTAAATCATTTTCCTTGTTATGCCCTAAATAAATGAATAAATGAATAAATAAAAGTAAATAATCCAGCAGGAAGCAGTGTTGTGGAGAGATCCATAAATAAACAGATATGAGCTAAAAGCATTATTTGAGGAATAAAATGAAATAGCAGAAGTCAAATTGCAGGGCTGAATTAAGGTAATCATAATGGAGTTTTCAAATATATTTGCAGTTGAAAGCTGTGGAAAGCAAGAGAAAAAATTTGACCACTTAGAAATAATAGCAGCCATGCACTGGGAATTCGATGCAGAAGCAGCAAATCTGTGGAAAAGCTTCTTTCTTTTTACTTCTATCTCTGCTCACCATGAGAAGGCATTTAGCCATGACCAGGGTCAGATCCCACTGCCTGATAGAACAGGCTTTAGAAAGTGTGTGGAGAATTAATGCCCAGGGGAAGATGAAGTCTGACAGTCCTTAGTCTTGCATACCAAAGCTTTATCTCAAAATTCACTACGTGAAAATGACAGCACATGCCTAATCATGCATCTCTTAGTCATTTAAAATGGTAAAAAGTCTCAGCAGCATAGCTCTTTCCCACAGTCCACTTTAGCAGGCTGTAATGAATGCCAAAAGCTCCAGAGAATGGATTAAGCTATTTTGAGGGAGGTGAATTCATCCCTCCTTTCTTGTATCTACCCGAAACAGCGGCACAGGTAATTGACCTAGTGCTTATGCACATCTCTGGGAGCTGCTCAGGACCATCTGGAAATAACCCTGACTGAGGTCACACTCATACACAGATGTGAGGAGGGAACTTGACAGGCTTGAGAGGTGGACCTGTGCAACCCTCATGAAATTCAACAAGGCCAATGAAAGGTGAGCCAAGTGCACGTGTTGGGGCAAACCTATGCACAAACATAGGCTGGGTGGAGAATATGTTGGTGGATAAGAAGCTCAACATGACCTGGCAGTGTGCACTGACAGCCCAAAAAGCCAATTGTATCCTGGGTTACATCAAAAAAACCATGACCATCAGGTTGAGTGAGGTGATTCTACACACTTGTGACACCCCAAATGGACTGCTGTGTTCAACTCTGGGGCTCATACCATGAGGATGTGAAGAACAGATTGCCCAGGGAGGCTGTGGAGTCTCCATCACAGGAGATATTCAAGAACTGCCTGGATGCAATCCTTTGCCATGTGCTCTAGGGATACCCTGCCTGAGCAGGGAGGTTGCACCAGGTGACCCACTGTGGTCCCTTCCAACCTACTAGTTCTTTGATTCTGTGGACCTGTTGGAATCCAGAGGAGGATCCAGAACATGATCAGAGCCTGGAGCCCATCTGCTTTGAAGACAGGTTGAGAGAGCTGGGGTTGTTCAGCCTGGAAAGAGAAGGCACTGGGATGGCCTTATAGGACCTTCTTATAGGTGTCAAAATGGGCTACGAGACCTGGAGAGGGAGGACAAGAGGTGGTGGTTTTAAACTGTAGAGGGCAGATTTAGATTAGATAGAAGGAAGAGATTCTTTACTGCTAGGGTAGTGACACTCAGGAACAGGTTGTCCAGAGAAATTGTGGATGCTTCATACCTGGCAGTGTTCAAGGCCAAACTAGATAATCTTTAGATAATTTTTAGGATCTCTTCCAACCTGAACCACTCTATTATTCTATGAATCTATGAGAGGCTCCTTGGCTGTGGCAGCATCTCACCATTTATCTCAGGGGCACCTTTTATCTCTGAGCACAGACTCCATTCAGAGTTCTCATGCATAGAAATTTGTTTCCAATTTTGCCTCGTCATCTAAGATTCCAGTTTGTTTAGATTTGAGTCACTGCTTAAAACTCACTACATGTGTGTCTGTGTACTGGTTGCAGGAAAGACTATGCATAGCTCAAGTCCTCAAATGAATTACTTTTTCCTCCATTAAAAACCTCAAAAGCCAGCCAGGCTATATCCAGGTATAAAGGTAAAGTTGACATCCCAGTCATGGACTCAGTCTTCTTTCATCTTGTATCCTGGCCTTTGCCTTCCCCTTACTTCCTTTGCTTCAGCAGCAGTCATGCCTGATGTGCAGAACCCCACAGCCAGGGAGGCAGCAGCTCTTCACTTAAAATTGCAGGATGTACTCCTAAAAGTGTTATGGGGATTTTTGTAATTTGGCATCTGTAAGATAGGTTAAGAATATAAGAATAGACATAACTGGGTCAGGGCAAGAATCAACCTAGCACAGTATCTGTGCTCAAACATTGACCAAAAGTAGAAGCCTGGGGAAGAACAAGTACAGGGATAAAAATATATGCAATTCCTCCCCCTCTACTCTCCTACTCAAACTTTAAGGTCAGTAACTTCCTGACCTAAGACAAATGATATTTCTGCATATTTATTAAGCCTCAGTAAGTTTCTTTTCCAAACACTTTCCAATTTCCCCTTGAAGCCACATGACCCTCCTTTGGCAAGGAGTGCCAGGACTCCACTGTGTGTTATATGAAATATTTTTCTCATTTTGAATCTAACTGCTGTTAGTGCCACTGGACGCCTCTAGCTTTTGCTTTGGTGGAGACATCAAGCAGCTTTCCCTTTCTCACTCTCTATGACACTTTTTGTAGATACATATTTCTCTTTCAATGTCTCTTTTTCAGAGTAAAAAGTCCCAGGATAGTGTCAAGTATTCCTCATGAGGGAGCTGTTTAATGCCTTTGATGTTGCTCCAGTGCTGCTATAAGACAAAAGAACTTGAATTGAAAAACAATCTCAACACATGGCTAAACCTTGGATTCATATTGTGGAAAGAAAATGGTTCTTTGTTCCTCTAATATTTTCCTAGTATTTTGTGTGCTTTTTGACTGCTACAATACCCCGAGCTGGGGTTTTCACAGAGGTATGTGTTGTAACACTTCAGACCTGAGATACCTCAAATTTCTTCTGCTCAGACATTCACCCATGTAAGGCTGCTCAGTAAGACTGAGTGATTTGCAATAGAATGGTAGATGAATTACCAATGAAACAGGAGTGAAAGACAGTAGAGATGTTTCCCATATGAAAGTGGTCTTTTAGATTCTTGCTCTGCTATCTGCGTGAGTTAATGTGGATGGAGTTTGGCCCTGTGTATCTGGAGTTTAATTATTAAATAAAAGCTCCTAACTCTGAAGAATAAACTACAGTCCTCTTTCCAAGAATCCAATACAGGGAATGGAAGCAAGGTGAGTGTTTTCTTTCCATGATTTTCTGGTCTCATTTTCTTCCCATCAATCACAGAGAAAAACTGTCTCTCTCATGCAGTGCCATGTATTTCTATCGGTCCTGACAAATCCCCTTCTACTGCTCCTATCACTTATAGCCCTCTCTCTTACTCCTGACAAGTTCCAGAGCAGCGGCACAGTCTCAGGCAACTCAGCACAACGGAGTATCCTTTTTGCTGGCTCCACCAATGGAGCCAGTGCAGCGAGCACTGTCCTGGCTACAAACCAAGCACAGCCCTCCCTATGCTGTGAAGACAGAGCCACTGAGATCCTTCACTCACCTGATCCTCAGGAGAAGGGTGACACCTTGGCTCAGTGGCAGGGACCAACAGCCTGAGCACTGTGACTGATGTGGACTTTTGCTGCCCAAAATGGAGACGATTCCCTGTGACCTTGATGAACTTCAGCTTTGCACCTTCCTTGGCATGCAGTGTGATAGTTAATGATGAAGGAACAGCAATGTTTTGTCTTCATAGGAAATCACATTTGTTCACTGCTAGCAGAGACTTGTTTCTCTACCTGAGATTTTATTGGGTGTGAATGGATGCCTTTGCATCTCTGGGCATTCCATCCAGGGCACATCAGTGATAATTCAGAGCAGAGACAATTTACGCCAGCAAGCAGCATAGAAACTGCTCTACCTGCTCTGCTGTCTCATAGGAAAAAATTTCCATGTTCCCTTCCCCCTGCTTAATTACTTTCAAAGCAGATAATTAAAAATATCAAAGGCAAGTATCACTGTCTCATTACATTCCTCATTTAAATGAACATAATATGGCAGGAAATTATTTTGAGCATGAAAGAAATAGGAAAAGCAGCCTAACTGGACCAGTCCAATGCTTCAATTTTGTAGGAGAGAAAGAAGACCTAACTCTTAGTAAATTTTTTTAAAAGGGCATTTTAACATAAGTAAAGGATTAAAATAATAGATGCATTGAATATATTTCTATGATTACCTGGCTGTGCAACTTTTTTTTTCAGTTAAGTGTAACTAAGGTGTCTAATATTATAAGCATTTCTGTTTAGAATTTGCTGTACCTCAAATCAGAGTCTTGTCCTGATAATTGCTCATGTTTCAGTGTTGAAGTCATTAAATAACACTTTTGTCAAATTAGAAGTTTAATATAAAAGGAGGCTTATTATCAGCATGCCAGCACTTGTTTTCCAAAAATGAGTGCTCATGTATTTTACTGAGGCAATACACTAGAAGAGCTAATGGGAAAGAGAAAAAGATGGAACAAAAAAATTTATGTAATTGGACAGTGTTTCTGGGAGTGCAACCCAGGTCTCCTACTGTTTTTCTCTGTAGCTCTGTTGCCATCTTTTCCCATTTTAAAAATAGTGATATCTTTGCTGAAATACTAGTAATGAAAAGGACTATTTGTAGGACTGACGTGTGCTTAATGCTCATGGAGGAGTTCCACTGATATCGCCATGACACCACAAGGGGTGAGCTAAACATAAGATCACTTCAAGGACTTAAATATATAGATTTTTGTCAGCACACTTTTAAATATATTCAATGCTTTAAATCTGCAGTGTTTATCGACAAGAGTCAGCTTTCCGATTAAAATGTAACTGAAGTATTCATACACCTTCCCAGCAAAGAGACACTGTAAAGAAAACCAAGGCTAGATACCCAGCTAATACGCACTGGCCTAAACAAAGCAACAAAAGCAACTGCTCAGCACAGGAGTCTTATTCTGGGAAGTAGCATCAAATAATAAACACAGAAAAAGTTGCCAGTTTTTGCAGGCCTCTTCATTCACCTCTGTCAAAGATGGAAAGACGTCAACAAGTTTGAAGAAAACTTTAAATTTGGCTACAAGATACATTTTATTGGTTTTATTATACTATCACCTAAAACCCCCAATGAAACAGATTGTACCCAAAGTGCTTGCAGTCTAAGCAATATTTTGCAAATAATAAGTGCAAAGGTTTCTATGCTCAATTTTGAAGATAGCTGGTTAGGATTTAAATGTCACAATCTCAATAAGGCAAAACCATGCTGGAGCAGGAAAAGTAAACAGTCAAGTCTCTTGGCCTTCTTTCACTGCTTTGAGAAGACAGCCAGAGGAAAATACACGACAGGAGAAATGGCAAAAACTAAATTAGACTCTTAAAATCCTATTTCAGGTTTAATGATCAAGGGTGTTAATTCAAGTTAAGGATTTATACATGTAATTTTGAAACTGATGTCTGTAATTAAGCAATGATTTTGCAGAGCTTATACATTCTCTGAGGAAAGTGTAAACTCTGCCAGTTTTTGGTTGCAAGTAGCTGCACAACAACCTCCAGAAGTCAACTGCAAGGGCAAAGGCAAGACTTGTACTGTCCTTCTCCTGACAAAGCACGGATTGGCACTGATTGAGCCCAAACGGAATTATTTATAGCCACTGGTAATAGGGTCCAGGTAACTTTCCTCTGATGGGTGGATTTTTAGGCTGTAGATATTAATTATACCACAGATACAAAGACACACGTGATGACTATATGCAGAGCTAGCCCAATTTCAACAGGCTTCATGTTCAGGCAGAACACTAAAATAATAGAGTTGTACTACCAACTGAAGCTGCACAAGGGGAGATTCAGATTGGACACTAGGAAGAATTTCATCATGGAAAGAATTAAGCATTGGAACACACAGCTCAGAGAGGTGTGCATTTGTGGTAACACAGACCTTTCCCACGGGAACTTTTCTCTTCTTCCTTCCATGTTTTGTAAATAGAGATAAAAGCTTGGATGTTATTGAAAACTGTCTCTGGAAAGATGGACATTCTACCTGGCCTATCGGCCTAGGGGGAGGTTATGAATTGACCCAATCTGGACGACCTTTGGAAAGTCTATATAAGTTTTAGAATTAAATAATAAATTCAGATTTTCTGCCTCACCTGAACTCGTCTGGTTCTTTCGCTCTGCCAGTGGTTCAACAGCGACATGCATTCACCATCTCTGGAGGTGTTCAAGAAACCTCTGGACATGGCACTTAGTACCACAGTCTACTTGACAAGGTGGTGATCAGTCAGAGGCTGGACTCGATAATAATTTTTTATTTCCCAGTATAGCTATTGTATGGATGGCTATAACTTCCACTCTTCAGAGCACCTCTGCTAACATTTAGGTGCAGTGCTACACAAACACCTAGGATTACAGGGTCAATCACTGTGCTTGACACAAGCCCTTCCAGAATGGGGAGCATTGGGAGTTAAGATGCAGAAAGGGATCAGCTCCTGGAGACCTGCTTAAATCTGGAAGGGAAAGCATGAAAACAGATCTAGAAATCCCTGCATGCAGCAGGTAACTGTACACAGGTGCTGGAACATTACTCTGCAGTAGTGGGTGCCATAGTATTTACTGATTTGGCATGAAAAAGGCAGGAGTGGCAGGACCTTGTTAAGTGAAACCAAATATGGATGACTTAAGATCTGTGGGGTTTGTCATCCCTGTTCTTGTTTGTTGCTGTTCTCTTGGGAGATTCATGCAATAGCAAGGCTGAGTATGAACTCCAAAAATGAGAAAAGCCACCACCAATACACTCCCTGCCAAGCACACACCAATGTGGACAGAGAGTAGGTGCCTGTGTCAGCACCCTCACAAGCACACACAGCACTTGAATCAACAACAGCAGCAACACAGGAGCCTGCCTGATCCTGCTTCTCCCTGCCAGCTCACCAGGAATGCACTTTCCAAACAGGCATGCAGGCACCCCAGCTCTCTTGATGTAAGGACACACAAATCAGACATTAAGACCATCCATAATCTCACCTGTTTTCTCCAGCTCCAGTCTTGTGTTTTTCCCAGTTTCTGGGATTTTCCAGTTTTTCCCAGTTTCTGATTTCCAAATCACTGTCTAATCCAACTTGAAGTTTGTTAGCAAATCACATACATATTGCCCTATGCATATCTAGAAAATAGAGCCAAGCAAACAAAATAGATTTGAAGGAAACAACAGGACAGACTGTTGTGATCAGGTAAGTGCACTGACTGGTATCTCGCTTACACATGCGTGGGTCATTTATCCCCCTTCCTCTCCTTTTTCCCACATGTACATACTGATCATGCGGGAGAAGAGGTTGCCATTTTGGAGTTCACTGTGGCAAAGACAAAATCCATTATGAAGCTGCTCAACAGTTTTTGTGCGAGTTATATTTTAAGCCATGAAGTATTACTGAAGACAAATGGATAGGATATTATGCACAGTTCATTAGAAATTATTGCTGTCTGAAGTAATCTACGATGGACAGTCCTAGACAACGCTGATTTTTTTCTGACACCTAAGGCTAACCAAGACCATTAAATAAAGTAAGTCAGGGTATGTGTGAAAATATTTGTATATTCTTTTGAAAAGCAAAGTAAGTCGACATTGAATTTCCACCATCTGTCAAAACCAGATAATTATCGATATTAATAGCACTGTCAAGTCACCACAGAAGGAATTACAGAGATAAAGGTGATGGAGGCAGCACCATTATCACTTGCTGTGATGCTTTGCTCCTGAAAGAAAAAGAGATGGTTTGCTCATAACAGGAGCTCATGTGACAGGGACTCTATGACAACAGTATCAGTTTAAAACAGAGGAGTGATGATTTGTCTTGTTGAGATATATGTGTTGTTGCTTTTGTTGGACACAGAAGACAATATTGCAGAGATGTCCAAAAGAATTCACAAGAGTTGAAAGACTTTTTTACTTTTCATCAGTTTCATTTTATAGGATCAGGGAACTTTTTGCCATAGATGCTTCCTCCACTTCTACTCTTAGTCATAAAATGCTTCTTGGAACAACAGGAGAACATGAATGATCATATTGCATAAGGCAAAATACTGCCAATATTTTTATCACTTTACTTGTGTTCGAAGCATATCAAGCATACTAATTAAGACAATCTACAGAGAATCTATAAAACAACCCAATGCACTTACAATCTGGCTTATTATAGCATAGAGTGGGTCAAACAGATAATAAACAAGCAAAGATCAATTGTAGCTGTTGGGAGTATTGGATAAGGCTTATGTTCAGGCTTGGATAAAGTTCTGGGGCATTGACATTTTTCCAGGAATTCATTAGGCTAAGTTCCATGCAAGAGTCAGCCGAGCAGCTTCACTGAAATCAGCTCCCAGCAGCAGCCGGTGGAGCCGGGGAATATAATGAACCTTGAGCTCAGGTGTGCCTCTAACTGCAGGGTCTGGGAGTGCAGTAATCAGATAGTGCTGCAGGAAAGCAGGCTGCCAGTAAGCAGTGTTTTTAGTAACAATTTTTTCTGGGCAGTCAGCAGGTCACAAGGGGGGCAGTGATGTTTCTGTGTTTATGTCTTGTGTTAGAGGTATGGCTGAGGGCATGTGGCAGGGGCTCATGAAGTAGCTGGGATTGTCTGCCTATGCTTAGGCACTGTGTTTAGTTCGAGAAGTGCTACAAGCTCCCAGCAACAGGGGAACAGTACTGCATTTTCTAGGAATTTCCAAAAAATTGTTAGGTAGATTAATTAGCTAGCTAACAGGAGGTGAAGAGCATTATCCTTTACAGTTGAACATGTGACACTGACTTGTAAATTGCAAGTTTTGTCTTTTTAAGGAAACAAGACTCAATGTACTAAATGTGAGCTCAGTTCCCTTATGTGATTTAAACTCACTGGGGAATGGTGAGTAAGTGTGGTGGGGAGTAGGCTCAAGGCACTGAAGTGAATTTTTAAATAAAATAAAAATTCGTGGGGGCTTTCTCAGCTCCAAAATCCAGGTGGAAGAAACATCATTCATGCTGCAAATTCCCATAGTGTGTCACACACACACACATATGCAGTGTCCCTAACAGCTGGCACAAGGCCCACAGGAATCCCATGCAGTGTAGCAGTCTGAAAGAGCCCAACCTTTGTTTGCCCCTGGGCTCCTAGGATGACTTATGCGCCTGTTCAGTGAACAATTGCTGGAAACTGAACTGGAATAACTTGGGGTTTTCTGAGGGAGCAAGGTAGGGAGGCATCTTTTTCGGGTCAGTTTGCTCTGAAACTTTCTATTTTGGCATTTTATTGGAGCTTTAGGTTTGCCTTATAGAGATGCATGCAGGGAGGAGGACAGTGGTTAGTTGGCTACACTCTCTTTTGGTAGCTGAACGAGCAATTTTCCCTAGTCCTCTTCCCAAAGTAGGCAAGCCAGAGGCCAAATTATTTTTAAAATAGCTACGCCTTTAGAGACTGACCATAGTTATAAGTGAAGGTGAGAGAACTAATGCCTTTGAGGTAGAAGTAGAGGAGTAGAAAAACATGCTTTCATCTAGAAGGTGATCTGAGTAATCAGGTACTCTGTCCCTCACTTTCCTACATCCAAGTGCACTTTCTTTATGCCTTTCGCACCAGGGTGCTGACGGCTTGCAGCAAATCTTCAATGGATAGCTTGCAGTTCTGATGACTTCTTATATTATTTCAAAATGAAATGTCTTTCAAAGTGTTGGCTTACAATATTATAATTCTTCAGTCTTCTCCCTCTTTCCTCAAACACCTTGCAGAATATAATTGTAAGCAATTTCACCCACATCTTATTCCAGCTACCAGGGAATAATGTGTTCACTTTCCCAATTTGCCCAGTGGAAACACTGCTACTGCTTCTGAACACCAGTTTTTCTCCCCTGTTATGCTGAATAAGAGCAGCAAGATTAAAGGAAGAAAAAAGTAAAGATGGAAGAAGTATGCTGTATACCTGAAATGGGTTGACTTCTGGTTCCAGTCAAGAGGAGACAAAGTGATCTGCGCATGTTTAGAGATAAATATTTTAAAAGCGAATTTGAACAGGGGTTGTTCTTGCAGTGAGACAGAGCAGAGGATACAACCTCTGGGCTGATACTAATCAGGAGCAATGCCAGTACCTGGCATTGCAGACAAGTGTAACTTGAAGGATGGAAGAAAGTTGTGTCTGGAGTTACTCACTCTGACAGCAACTGTATGAAGTGTCCCAGGTAGGAGCCAATACCAAGTGCAAAGGGAAGGCTGAAAACTAAGGAGCTAAAATATGACGCTACTTTGAAATATGGTTGTGAAAATAACACTTTCTCACCCAGCATTCTGCCACTTGTTGTTATTGAACAGAGTAGTTGAGGTTTGTTCTGGAGGTCATCGGCTGTAGCCCTGCCCTGCTCAAATAGGGCCACCTACAGTGCATCACCCAGGACCATGTCCAGATGTCTTTGGAACATCTCCAGGGATGGAGTCTCCATGACCTTTCTGGGCAACCTGTACTAGTACTTGGTCATCTTCACAGTGAAAGTGTTTTTTGATGTTTAGAAGGAACCTCCTGTGTTTCAGTTTGTGTCCATTGCTTTTTGTGTTGTCTCTGGGCACCACTGAAAGAGTCTGGTTCTATTATTTAGTCTGCTTTGACTTCACTGATAAAATTTGAGAAAATCTACTTTCTGGACATCTATCTGAGATATCAAGATATCCAGTGGAACTTATTTTAAAATCCCTTGTCCAAGACAAGACACTTCCTCCACATGACAAGCAATTTAGAGGGAAGGCTTTACCATTTTACTTCAGTACATTTCACTGCACTAGGATTAAGGGATAAGGGTTATAATATTTTCAAAATATCTCAATCAAGAAATACATAGTTATTGTGTGGGTTCTTTGAGACACTTCTTCTCCTAATGAGCTTCTTATTTTCTCTCAAAGTGAAAATCTCAGTAAACAATGTGAACTTACGCAGTGCTGCCTGTCCACACTAACCACTGTATGTCAAAGCTTTTTTAGAAAAGGTTTTTGCCTGCTCTAACAGTGAGGTTTATACATTGCTTTGCATTCTAAATATACACTTTCAGGTTTGAAGCACTCGTTGCTTTGCCAGGAACTGGATCTTGTTTGGCTTTTGCTTCTGTTGCTACATCCAGCCTCATTTCTGCCTGCTCCTTATTCAGAGTGGCTGGGACCTGGCATCTCTCATGACTAGCTTATGCTTGGTGTTTGTTTCAGGCAAGATGTGTTTTCTGTCAAATTCACTGTGCACCATTAGCCATGGTGAAATGCCAAGGTCGAACCTCTCTTCTTCCCATATATTTTATCTATCATGTAATCCTCTTTTGAGAAAGCACTATTACACTGATTAAGGGGTTATACAATGCTCATAAATCTTCCACTTCTCTGTTTGCACTTGATAAATTGGGCTTGGCCATCGTTGGAGGGGCAGATGGACTGCCAAGTGTGAAACACCCATTCTGAAGGCAGCATCTAGGGCATAGAGCTGAAGGTGGCCAAAATCATAATTCATGCAAAATAACCTTCTTGGATGCTTCAGCTCTTGTAGCTACTCCTGCAATGGTGCCAGTTTGTTTAACTGTAACTAGCAATGCGTATCTCGCTAAATCAAGCTCCAGACAAGGCAGCCTACTGGGAACTGGAGGGAACCTCTAATGTGTCTTTCTCTGGCAGCTCTGAAATCATCCCATCCAGGCTGACAATAGACCAGCAGACTTGCTTCCTGTTGTATGTATTCCAAACAAATAAAATGTGTCCATGTAGTCCTGCAGGAGGACAATTCAGTCTTGTACATCCTTTTTCTTTTTGACCCTAGTAAGCATGACTCCAAGCATAGCAAACAACTTCAGTGTTGTTCTCATAGGCAACAAATTGAAGATCACAGAATACTGGGAGTGATATGAAAAGATTTTTCTATGTCCCTTCTTGTGAATTACAAGGTTCCTGTTTATTTATCAGGTAAAAGAAATGTAGCCTTATTCCCAGCCTCTTTTTGGAACTCATTTTTTTTAAGTAAAAGTGATATTTTTCAGGAAACAGTATTAGATCATTTTTCTTTCTCTTCTTTTGCCGTAGTATAGGTAGGAGATTATACCCTCCACAAAGTATCTCAGGCCAATGAAACAATTCTCTTATATTTACCAACTCATGTTCTCCAAGTCTTCTTATGCTGTCTAACTAGGATTTGTGCATGGTGAAAGCTTTAAATAAGTGAGTCTTTAGTTTCTTTCCCTTGTGTCTTCTGCTGAGCCTCAGTATCGTTTCTTTCCTCACTTTCTGGACTACAAGGTTAAGTATTCCATATTCCCTTCATCATAGAAACAAATATTCTGGATTTTCTGTCAGTTGCACCTGGTCAGAGTAGTATCAATGAATATTGCAACAGATTACTTTCTAGCTTTGCTTGCAGTTTTCTGTATGAAACACCTCTATTGCCTCTTGCAAGCACTCAAATTCTTACCGTGATATAAAAAGCATAGCAATAGAACAAAAAAAAGTAATCTTTCTGGCCAATTTCAATATCTGATCTTGGTTCCAGTGGCTGGGTTGTTTGTTCATGTGCATCTCCACTGTGGGGAAAAAAACCCAAATATGACTCATGGTAGGACAAAGGCAATGATATTAAGAATGCATGTCCAGTATGCTTAGCATTGTTGCAGAAAGAACTCTCTCTCCAGTAATGTGTTTGGGATGAGATTTTTGATTTCACACTTCAAACATGAGAATATGGCTTTCTGAAACAGAATTTCAGGTTTTGATGAACAGCAAACAGTTCCACACAACTCTGCAGTTAGTTTCAATTTCACCTAAAACAACAGTATGTCATAGATGATATCTGGTTTCTTGATGAACACTGCTGGTTTTTCACATGAAGGTGCTTTGAAGCACCATCATGTCTTAATATGATGCCTATTAAGAGCTGTACTTGTATAGAATCTCCTTGGAATCTAGGTGAAATCAGGTTTATGAGGACAGCTTTTAAGTGAAGTTGAGATTTTAGGGGATTGAGTTTAGGTGAACATTTTAGAATCAAAGGAAAGACTAAGTCGTTGTTGTAGTTTAATTCACCAGAATATTTATTAGCAAGTTGCTAGATTATACCACTGTATATGAAGGTCCAAGGGAAATCACTATCTGGTGGTGTATGGAGATACTGTATATGCTCAGGATGTGAATGTAAACAGGTAATGCTATGATAGTTTGGTATTCCAGGTGTGCTAAACCACATTGTCATCTTGTGTAGGGAAATCTACTCCTCCTACTCAGGCAGTTGCTTCACTCTTTCAGCTACAAGTATGTACTTCTGTCACAGTCTTTCCTCAATTTGCCCAGCACTCTAACAATCTATATAAATAACCTGAACTTTGCAGATGTCCTTTAATTTTTATTAATTTAAGTGGGAAAAATGAGGCAGACTTGAGTGATGATACACAGTGTTCCCTTTGGTGATCCACTTTTTCTTCTCTAACCCTATAAGACCACTGATGTGTCTGGCATTCCCCAATGCGGTAATTTCAGAAAGACTTGCAGAATTTCTGGATTTTCTTGTTCAAATTCTTGCCTTGTACAGCCCTCTGACAATCTAAGATGTGTACCTTAAGAGAGATCCCCCTGTTTAATGGAGCTCTACAGCCCTTATTCTCACTTCCAGAGTCATGCTGAGCCCTGCGTGTTGCCATTGACAAAGTCAGAAATGGAAGTGTTATGACAGCTAAGACGTGGGCAATGTCTTTAAGAGGTGAAAGGGTCATGCACACTTATGTTCTGCTAAACTCCTTTGCTAAACTAAAATGCACTGCGCAAAAGTCTACTTTGAGAGTTATTCTTCCAAAAGAGAACAAAGCTCAGTCCTATCCCAAGGGATATGCTGTGCTTCTGGTCTTTGTTTAGGTTTGCTTGGTGTTTGCACTGAAAGGAAAGGAAGAATCAGTGCATGCAATTCTGTGTTGGCTTGCTGTGTTAATATCTGCAGCAGTGACTAATGTCTGTTGTCACATATTCCCACAAGGAATAACATCCTAGACAGTGAACTCTGAGAAACCACCAGGAAGCTCTTGGCATTCCTGTTCAAACACTTTGAAATTTTCTGTACTAGCAGTGAATGCAACACCCCTATATTTCAATTCTTTTTAGTTTGGAAAAAGTTATATGAGCCCAGAATAGCTGACTGTTTCCAGACTTGTACTTTGTACGCAAGTATTACTGGTCCACTGAGATTTGAGATTCCTTTTAACACATCTGTCAGCATGTTCAGCTGAGATGAGTGCTAACTGGATATATTCAAGGCAGCATTACTGATCCATTTCATGAGAGTTGAATCAAGCTCCAGAGGTGAATGAGAATAACCAGTGTTTTCCCCAGAGTTCACATAGGCTGCTGTGTAAATTGTCAGGTAGAAAATGTTCACTTTCCTCCCCAGAACTTTACACCCCATTTTATCGTACAATTTTCGATCTTTCCTCACGTTAACATTGTCTTCTAATTCAAGCATGTGGCCTGCCTCCTTCTCATGCTGTATTTCTAGAAAATATCTGTGAACCCTCAATTCTTCCTCTGTTGCTAGCGCCTTCACCATATCAAACACTGTTGCCTCAGGCTTGAGAAACCGGTCAGATACTGGGGATGCTGAACAGGTTATTGGAATTGTTCTCCCTTATTTTAGCTCTGTGGTTCCTAACAAAGCTAGCAGATCCACAGAACAAATGTATGCAGTAGGGTGTGCAAGGTAGCTTAATTCATAGGGAGGAATATGGGGGCTGTAGTACAAGGTTTTCTCTCGTTAGCAACACTTCAAGAGACTTCCTAAGCCTTTGAAACCTACTTATCATATTAGATTTGAATTACTATCGTTGTATATGATTTGTATTCCAGAATATTAAAATGCTCTGTTATATTTCAAAGGTCTGCGCTTGGATCAGGGCGATCCCAAGCACAAATGCAGGAGTGGTGGAGAACGGATTGAGAGTAGCTCTTGGGATGAACACTTGGAGGTGTTGCTTGATGAGAAGCTCATTGTGACCCATCAAAGTGCATTTGTAGCACAGAAAACCAACCATATCCTGGGCTGCATCAAAAGTAGCGTGACAAGCAGGTCAAGGGAGGCGATTTTGCTCCTCTGCTCTCATGAGCCCACACCTAAAGTATTGCATCCAACATAAGAAGGACGTAAACCTGTTTTAATGGGTATGGAGAAGAGCCACAAAGATGATCAGCCAGCTGGAGCACCTCTGCTGGGAACACAGGCTGAGAGAACTGGGGCTCTTCTGCCTGGAGAAGAGAAGATTCCAGGAAGACCTTATAGTACCTTCCAGTACATAAAGGTACAAGAGAGCTGAGAGGGACTCAACAAGAGCCCCAAGAGTTAGGATAAGGGGTAATGGCTTTAAACTGAGAGTGTATGTTTAGATTAGATATTACTGGAACAGTTATCCTGAGACGTTGTGGATGTCCCATCCCTGGCAATATTCAAGGCCAGGCTGGATAGGGCTTTGAGTAACATAGTCTAGATGAAAGGTGTCCCCTGTGGCAAGGGGATTTGCACTAAATAATCTTTAAGGTCTCTTTCAATTCAAACTTTCCAATGATTCTACAATATTTTTCTTAACTCAAGCAAGCTCATTTGTAAGCTCAGCTTGAAGGTAGGATAGTCACTCATCTTTGGTTTTGAAACAAAATTTCCTTGGAGCATTGGTTTCTTATCCTCTCCTCTTACCATGACAAAGCTTAAGTGAGCCTAAAGTTGTGCTCAGGTCTGCTGGGATGGATACAGAAGAGGATGGATAACTTTTCTGCTAAAAAAGAGGTGAAAACATGCTGATCCACTCTTATTGTACTCCTTTAAAAGGATGAGAGTGCTGGGAATAAATTTAGGACATAATATTGGGATATAAATTCAAAAAAATGTATCTCATCTTGTTTGCAAGATGTCGTTATTAAATTCAGCTGGAGGAAATTTTTCCTCTTTTCCCCCAAAGGATTTATTTCAAAACATTTATTTAGCCCTGTAACATTTACACAGTGCTCTACACCACTGACATGCTTCTTACCTGGGTGAGTGGAGACAGAAATTCATGGATGATGAGCTATTACTGATGAAAAGGAAAGAGAGAGATGAAGCAGAAGGATTAAGGAGGAGAACTGGGCTATAAGCAAACCAGGGCTGAACTTGGGGAGAAAGTTATTGCGGAACACAAGAGATGAAAGTGAAATTATATGTGCGTGCCAATACGTTGGGAAAGAATGAGAAAACAGAACAACAAAGTAGCGTAAACAGGGGGAAGAGCTGATGTCTAACTAACGCAATTTTTTTAGAGTGAAATAACTCCTAAATGTTCCTGTAGAAGTGTGAGTCATTTGTCTGGAAGCATTGCTGGTTAAATTAATGTAGCAGTGACACTATGTTTAGAGACAATAGAGGCCCAGTTATCATTTCACATACACCCACATAAATCAGCTGAAATCAGAATTACACTGTAAGGTAAAAAACATGCAAGGAGGGATAGCAATCCCCAGGTCTGTGCTGCACAGAAAATATTTGAACCCTGTAAGGATTAAGAGTATGGCCTCTGCTGTATACAGACTCAGAGGAAGGACGACTCAGACTGCAGTAGGAAGATCTCCCCAATCTTGTAAACTACCTGCTGCTAGACCCAAAACTACAAAAGTATTTTAAGCCTAGACTTGATCAGAAGCCCTGTTCTATTAAAAATGAGGTTATGGCTCAGCGTAAGGAATTCCTAGAAAGCAACTTATATATGTAGATTTAACACATTTACAGTATATAGGGTAATTTGGAAATGATAAAGGAGGTGCTCTGGCCACTTTCATATGGGAAATTCAGCCTATTTTCTGAGTATTCACCTCCATTAAAAACTGCCTAAATATCAGATTATATTGCCAACTTACACAGGCTGAGAACACATTCAAAACTTTTGTGTTAAAGGTGGATTGCAAAAGATGTATTTGTAACACAGGTCCGTGGGAACAGCATTTATAAAGTTGGTTGCATTCATGCAGTTGGCTGCCTGCCATTTGTGACCTGGATTTTGTAGTGTTGAGTTCCTTGCATCAAAACTCTTCTGCTCTACATACTTCTTTACATCTGAAGTCAGTGAGGTTAGTAAAACTCAGGGTATTAGAATTCCCAAAGTCTTACAGTACTCCAGATGGAGATTTAACTTCCCTCTTTCACAGAGAGAGACAATCTGTACATGTTGTTACATCAGGATCGTGGAAAGTTAGACAAAGCATTCAGTTTTTCTCCTTCAAGGTTATTGTCTCCAAGGGCTATTTTCTCATATTTTGAGAGCTTCCTAAAGTGTTAGGAGTCTCTTCTGGATTTTGTTAATTTGGCTCAGAGATTCTACTTAAAAGAAAGTGGAAAAAATTGTTAAATTATTGAAGTGGATGTGTCTATTGGTTTGAGACTTGGGGAAAAAAATAATTTCTATACATAACTTCAGCTCCCCCTTCCCTGCCCCCTCCATCCCCCAAGAATAGTTATAATATAAAACCAGAAAGCTATTTTCTGAAGACCTGGGATAGATTTACTATTGAAGCCAGTGGAGTTGTTCCCAGGTGGATCTAAGATTCATGATTCTAGCATAGAAAATGCTTGCATTGATAAAGCTCCAGTTACCTAAAGCCCTTCAGAACCAGACTCAGGAGTTTGAAAGCAGGACATCACCTAAATGAAGAGGTGATCTTTAGTAACACAAAGATGGGACTACAAAAACTGCCCAGTGGAAAAGAACATGGGGGTGCCAGTCGACTGGCTGAACATGAGCCTGTGTGCCCAGGTGGCAAAGAAGGCAAAGGGCATCCTGGCCTGTACCAAAAATAGTGTGGCCAGCAGGAGAAGGGCAGTGAACCAACCCTCTGTGCACTGGTACCGAGACCACACCTTGAATCCCATGTCCAGTTCTACGCCACTCACTGCAAGGAAGACACTGAGGAGCTGAAGTGTGTCCAGAGAAGGGCAATGGAGCTGATGAAAGGTCTAGAACCCAAGTATTACAAGGAGTGGATGAGGGATCTGGGGTTGTTTAGCCTGGAGAAAAGGAAGCTAAGGGGAGACCTTAACACTTTCTGTAACTACCTGAAAGGAGACTGTGACAGGTGGGGGTCGGGCTCTTCTCCCAGGCAGCTAGTGATAGAATAAAGGGAAATGTCCTCAGGTTGTGCCAGAGGAGGTTTAGGTTGCATACTAAGAAAAATTTCTTAAGTGAAAGAGTGGTTAAGCATTGGAACAGGCTTCCCAAGAAAGTGGAGGATTTTCCATCCCTGGAAGTGTTCAAAAACTGAATGGAAGTGGCACTTTGTGATATGGCTTAGCGGGCCATATATTGTCAGGAGTTGGACTTAATGATCTTGGAGTCTTTCAATGGTTCAATGACTGGTTTTTTTTCTTAAGAACACTCAAAATTTCAAATGAATGATGGATTAAAAAAAAAAAGTTTATTCTTTCTTATAAAGGACCTTGAAAAGCCAGCATCACAAAGAGATGAAGACTAAACCTGTCAGTGTGGGATGTTGACTGGATAGGATTATTAGAGATCACAGACAGTTGCACATATAGGAGGTCAAGGACAAAACTCTCCTCATAATTTTGATTGAGATGACAACAAGGCACGTGGCCTTTCACATATGTGTACAGGTCTTGCATTTCCTGCTTCCCTCCTACCCTGCCTAAGCAGGTACAAGACTGTGGGAGTCGCCAGCAGAGTACCTGCCTGAGAGCTGGCACCCCCCTTTATTTATGGTCGTGAGGTTAAGTATAGGGTACCAAATAATAACTGAAGAAGAAGGATGCCTGCATTTTTAAAAGGTAAATGTTGTGTGAAAGCGTCTTTATGATTGCAAATAGCAAAGGGATGGGAAGAAACCTTTATCCCCTCTAAAGGAAGATGTGCAACAACACTACAACTTTGTTCATTGCACCTATCCTAAAGCAAGGATAGATATGATTTGGTATTGTAATTCCTGAAAGCGTGAAGTAATCTTTTACTCCCCCTGGGCACTGCCACATCTTTCTAGTCCTCTTGCAGTCTCAGTCACATTAAACAAAGTATCAAATAAAATTCATGATCTGCCCGAACTGCGTCCCTCTATCTAAGGGGTTGCAATGAAAGGCCTCCATGTCAGGAACAGAAAAGCACTAAGGAGGGAGTGAATTTATGGAAAGAATATCTGCCTCATTAGGGATGATTAATGTGAAGGAAGAGCTCATTTATCTGGAAGGCACAGTGTTGAAGCAGACACTGTGGGCAGGATGGGAAAATATCTGGTTGGAGCAAAAGTTGTCATTGCAGAAGGAAAAGGGCGGAGAAAAAAAGTCTTTCCCTCTCACCAAAGGTGCAGCAACACCAGGTGCCTTTCTGCCTTCTGCAGGAGAATTGCCTTCAAAAGAAAAAAAGAGACAACACTTCTTCACTAAAGGTGTTAGAGCCTTGTGGTGCTTTTGACCTTCATCTCTAGCTGAGTAAATACATACCACCTCCTCTCTCTGCCACAGATGTTAGGTGAAAGAGACATTCTGAACACACTGCCTCTTTGTGTTACCTCGCCCTCGCTTACACCTGCCCAGTTTGCCAGTGAGCCTGCAGTGTGTAGTGCTAGCTGACAGAGTTTGCCAGTCCCCTTGCTATTGGAAATAAAATACAGAAGAGGGAGTGACAGTCTACTCTGCATATCTGGCCTCATCTGATGTCACTCATATTTAGGAACCAATACACTGGTAGATGTGGTTGAAGAAGAATGTCATGTCCTGGCAATTCCTTAGTTGTTTTTTGTAATAAAATATTTCTGGTGCTGTCTGCGCTAATGCCCTCCATGCATCCTGGAGTATAGCAGCACAGTGGTTGTTCTAGCCTTTATTTTTGGGACATTTCATAACTGTGATGAGAAGCTTAGCACGTGAATTATGAGGAGGAATCTAAGACCTATCTACAGGACACTTTGTCTTTGCTATCTGTCTTTCCTGGGCTACTGAGTTGCTGGTGGATCTTTTTAAATGAGTGCTGCTCATGAAAGCGACCTAAAGCCACTGGCTTCTTGACCAAAAGCACAATAATATCTTTTTTCCAGAGTGGCTCATGATTGAAAGAAGTCATTTTATTGAAAGTGAAAATTGAATGGTTTAGGCAAAGTAATTTAAATAACCTAGGGAATTTACAAAGGAGAATAGAACTAAACTATATTAGTGTGGCCAAAAAGGTCATGTGTTGAGGGATATGTAACTGAAATGACTCAAATGAAGTGTTGTCTTGGGCATCTGTAAACTTCATCTACATCCATTTCTTGGCAAGTTTTTGCACAAGCACAAGTTTTGATTAAATGCCCAGGGATCCAGGATCCAGCATCCAGATGCAATTCAGTCAGATTCAGCAGAAGGGTCACAGTGAATCTGGTGAGGCCATGCCAGAAGTGAATCTGATCTCATCTGTTCAAGCTATTTTTAGGAAAAAAAAATCAGGGTCATTGTGTGGGAGAAATTTGTGGTGTTACTGCTATGTAAAACTTTTGCTGGTATCTGTCATGTCTTACCATCTCTTATCTGGAAGAGAACAAACCCAGTAACTTGGAAAAAAAAATTAAGAAGAATTTTACAATGAAAAAAGCACAATTAGTGAGAACTTTTTTTAGAATTAGGTAAGTTTTCGTACCAGTATTTTTAAATGAAAATTAACAAGAATAGCTAATTATTTTATAAAAAATGGAATGCAAATGTCTAAAAGGACCATTCAAATACCTAAACCATAAAATGGTTTACTGGGAAAAAACATTATAAAGTAGTTTTGACTTGCTAATGTGGGTCTTAAATGCCTGTCCTCTTCAGTTGGTATCTCACTAACATAGAAATAAAGGTAGAGCAATCTTACAGGTA
This sequence comes from Atrichornis clamosus, assembly GCA_013400975.1. NCBI lineage: Eukaryota > Metazoa > Chordata > Aves > Passeriformes > Menuridae > Atrichornis > Atrichornis clamosus. Next base: position 38,899 of record WBMZ01003789.1, read on the forward strand.
ACAGAGGACTGGTAGAACAGAGAGGTGAGTTGAAGAGACTCAAGGTCAGCAGGGTAAATGCAAATTTGCCTGAGAAGCACAGAGATAGCTATGTTGGGCCAAAGGCGTCCAAGTGGTTGCAAATTTTTGTCTGAATATGTCAGGTAAATATTAAGAGGATGCAGAAGAATGCTACTAAATTGTCTCAAGGAGCCATTTGTAAGAGATTGTAGCTGTTGGCTGGGGTCTGGCCCCATGTGTTCCTCAAGGGATGTCTCCAACTGTGCCGGGCTTCCCCTTTCAGGGTGATTTGACAGTGTCTCTGCCTTTGACTGGGGAGCACTGTCAGAGAAGGCTCTGCTTCCACTTCATTCAGTTTCTAATTGCTGCCTGTGATATGACTGTTCAGACATGGGCTGTTGTGTTCAGGGCTTTCTGGGCATGTTGAAATGCTGAAGTTTTTCTGTGGCTTTGTGACCTGTTCCATGCAGGCAGCTACCAGTGCAAAAGAAAATAGCATTGAAGTGCAAGCAAGTGAGGACCAAGCCTGTAAGTTTAATAAAATCATGCTTATACTGCAATACTCTGCAAGCTTCTAAACTCATGTTGGAAGACATTTGTGGCTTTCCCTGTTCTCTCTGACAAGTTGCAGGTTTTCAGTAAGTGGAGTGTAGCATCCAGGTGTTCCAGTGTGTCTTCTCTGATGCTGGATGGCACTGAGAATTTTGGGAGAGTTCCCAGAAACTATGTAGACATGATATAATCTTGTGCTTTCCCGAATGTACAGAAACAACTTAAGCCTGAAAGCAAGAGATGTAATCCTTTGCAATTGTCTTTCCCTTCTTCCTTTCACATGTTCTTTAAAAATGAGCTGTTATAATCCTGGATAATTTTTTCTAAGCTAAATTTCCCCTTTGAATCCAATGTGAATCTTGGCATGATGGCAATGAGCTCCCCAGACTGATTTCACACTGCATGAGCGTGAGTGCAAGAGAGTTTCTCTTTTACCACGTTTCAGCTTCCATTGTTCAAAACCTATCAGACTGGATGCTCCCAGGACTTTTTCTTCAGTGAGTGCCCTGTTCTATAAATTCTTTCCTTGTTTTTCACTAGTTTCCCAATCCAAGTATTTTCTATTTTTACTGGATGATAGGGTTTTTTTCCTAAGTAGTTGCTCATTTTGATCACCATTCTGAGTTTCTTCTAGTCAAGAGATGCCTTATTTGGATGACATGGCCATTACATACAGTACTCCAGGGAAGGCTGTGCTGTTACTTGCTGTTCTAAGTTCCTTGTCTGACAGAGACTTAATAGCCTATAGAAGATAAACAAAGGAGTTGAGCATTGGAAATTACCCAGAAAGCTGTATCTAAGCACCTTTAAGCTTCAGGGAAATTTGGATTCAGATGAGAGGGCTTTTGGCTTGTACTTGGAGTGTAGTCAGCAATTACTTCCATGGCTGCTGAACCCAAGCTAAAATTTAGTAGAGTTTTATGTATAGCCCCTTTAATCTGATTTGGAAAACGGCCCATTTTTGTGCTAGTCAAAGACTGAGGAATTGAAAAGGTGACCTAAAGCCACCTCTGTCTCCTTAGCTCTTGCAGAGAAGACAACTTGCTGCACTAAAAGAATCATCTTTCTTGTGCTTGTTCAGCCCTTGTACTGCCTGTAATTCCTGTGTTGTGCCAGAGCCCTTGGATTCTTAGTGGTGATGCAGCTTTAGAGGCCTCATGACTACCAGTGCCCAGTCTCCTGTGAGGAAATACCCTCTTTTTGAACCTTTGTCACCATGCGTATGTAAGCGAAAAGGCCAAGAGAATCCAACATTCATAACTGGAGATGCTTTGTTTCTTAATGAATACAATTGCCTAGAAGGAACTTGAAGAACCTCCCAGCTCGTACTGCTAATCGTCCAGGAATAGGACATTGTAAATGAAATGATAGGGTTGGACTGGTGTGAAATACAAGATGTCAGAGATGGAAGCTCAAACAATGCTGAAAAATACTTGTATTTCTTGTTAACTTTTTCAGTTAAAGACCTACAACTCAGGGATGAGCGGAGAGGGTGAACTGACTCTGTTGGGAACTAACAATAAGAGAAAACCTACTTTACATCTCAGGCTGCAGTACTAACAGGAGTTTGCTGTTGTCTTCCTCCCACTTTTACTTGTGCTCTTTGAAAAATACGTCCCCTACTGAGGAGTTGTGATTCCTCATAAAACATCCATATTCTTGTTGCTGTCATGTTTCATATATGTATCATTCCTAAGAATTGAAAGCTGGAATATTAGAATAATTTAAGGAAGACATAAGAGGACAGTAGAAGGCAAATGTGGTAAAGACAATACAAATAGAGAGTTTGCACAAAGGACTCATATCGTAACACTGCTCCACTAGCTAAAGGGGAGTTGCATTTCTGTCAGCTGGTTTAGTAGAACAATGTTGGGGTTTTTTCCCTTTTTAGATTGCATGAGACTTGGAGAGGGAAAGAAGTCTCATGAGTCATTTTTTTACCTCATTCTTAAATGACTGCTGCTACCAAAACAGCTTACAAGGCTTCTGGTGACAATATTTTTCTTAAATCTCTCTAAAAACTGAAATTATTCCTTTAGGTGAAGATAGTATATTAATTAATTGTTAAATACAGTATTTAGACAGATGGAACATGGATGGATCAAGGTTTAAAAGAGGTTAAAATGGAAAGAAATTGCTGCTTCCTTTTTTTATGCATTGAAAGTCAGACTTAATCAAGGACAAAGTAAAAGAAAAGAATTTATCACACTCCTTAACGTTTCCTACTCTTTGTGCCAAACTCTTCAGTTTATCGCTTGGTACAGATCCATTTTCTATTTTACAGGAACTCTCTCTCTAGCCATTCTTTTGCATTAGAATGTCCCATGGACTCCTGTCCTTCACCCCAGTCTTCTGGGCACTTTCTGCAAGTTTACATTCTTAAAATGTTTTGGGCTTAGAAGACGGGAGCCCCTCCCAGCTGCCCCTTCCAAGTAAACAGTTCAACTGGCTTCGGTCTCTTTTGTTGCTCTTGTTTCCAAGAGACTGAGTACCCAACCTCTTTGTTGCAAGGGAAGTACTATGGTTTTGTTCTCAGTGGAAGCTGAGGTTGTCTTTGTAATTACAAAACTTATAATGTTGATTTAGCAGATGAGGCCTTGTGAGATAACTTGGAGAAGTGGTAGCACCTGGCAAGTCTATGTCCTTAAGCCGGTAAGCTGTGAGCTGGCTCTGGTAGCCCTGGCCTGAAGTCGGACTGCAGAACAGGAAGCAGTGGTGAAGCTTGTCACCCCACCCCCTGCTCCATATGTGGCAATACCTTAAGTCTTCTGGCTAAGATAATTTTCTCTTCCTTTCTGCTGAGCAACTGTGTGACTTGGAACTTTTTGGGCAAGTTGCACTGCAATTTTTGTTGTAGAAATTTTTGTTTGAACCTTTTTCACTTGAGAATTTCAAAGTGGCTTCTAAGTAATTAAATTTATATTTCTTCTTTTTTTCTTTTTTTTTTTTTTCCCTCTTACTATACTCATTTCAGGACAAGCTGTGAGGTTTACAGAGGTTAGGAAAACTGCACAAGGTTGTGGAGTAAAATGTCAATAGTCAGGGAGAAAACTAGTTAATCCTTCTTCCCGGTCCGTCATAGCCTTCACAGTAAGACCATGAAATGTAATACTCAGGGTAAGTAGCAGTCAAGAGAAGTTTTGTGTGATTTCCATTTATATAACTAGACACATAATTAAAACTTAGTCCTTAAATAATAGCATTTCATACATGTCAAATATAAATTTTTCAAGTAGGCTGCAAATATATATATATATAATAAACTGCTTGGTTTTCAGTATCGGAAAGCATGCTCACTGTCATCTTTTAATAGATGTCCACAGGAAATCGAGGAAATGGGATTAGTCATTTAGTATGTCTACCATTGCCCTATGGAGCACAATCCACTGAAGTATTAGTTTTAGACATATTTGCTGCAGGTAAATTCCTGTTTTTGCTTACTCAAATTTCCAAATCTGCCACTGGTGCTATGTCAGTATATTGACAGATAACCTACATGTAGATGTTTATCTAAAGAAGTCTTAGATTAATATTTTTGGACTCTTTTTGCTTGTTAGTTACTTCACTTGCTGGATATTTGGAAGCTCTGTTGCTTGAGTGATTAACAAGAGATTGAAATGAAAAGCAAACAGGTAGAATTTTGCAGATGAACCAATACATGAGTTGAGAATTCATGAGGCAAGGGAATGAGCAAACTTTTTCATAGGTATTGGAATACTTATCAGTTGATACCTTATTTATAAAACCTCATGCAATACAGTATTCACTGCATCCTCAACTTTACTGTGTCTAGCACTAACTCTCTGCTATTTATTTTTTAAAAAATCAGCTGTCACTTTTGAAGCATTGTGTTGGTTATTGTTTAAACTGAAGACTCTTTCCTATCTCTTCCCTTCTGCTTTTTGCTGGTGCTTCCTCAATCACCATTACACTGGTGGGTGACTTATGAATAAATTTAACATTGCTTTCCATTTTTGGGCATTCATGTGGCCAACATGTGCATCTGCTAGCCATGGAAATGTAAATTGGAAGGTTTGTCTTAATCACATTTGGCATCAGCCTGCAATCATGTAACTAGTAATGAGGAACTGCTATTTGCAGATGAGCTGCTGTCACTTTACTGCCTCACAACTTTGACCTAAAGCAGAGCAGTGACTGGTGCCTCCAGAATAGAGGCGTGATTTTTTCCAGTAATTCAGGTGTGGGGATATTTATTCACCTCTGGGCAAATTTCCCGAGCCCTACTGAACCTCTTCTTTGCCATTCCCTGTGTAAAATGAAGGGCTGCACACATCTTGGACTCTGCAAATATGTTTGCATTTTCAATATTACCAATGTCTCTTACACACAACCTATCGTTTGCTACCTGGAAGAAAACCCAGGAATGGGATGTTATGTAACTTGGTGACTCTCTTCACTGATCAAAGACAACCCTGTTGTATTTAATGATGTGTCAAAGTGACAAAATACATTAGAAGTAATTTAGTTCTCAAGCTTAAATGATCCCAAAATAAGTAGTGGTGTTTGGAGAAAAATATATGTATAACAGAAAAAAAATCATGTTAATACTTTTAAAGGAAGGAATTTAGCAGTGCTGGGTGGTTTGCTGGTACCAGATGGTCTTAATCTGAAATAAGTCTTGAAATAATACTCTCTTTCTCTGTGGAAACAGGTCCAACAGCAGTGATGATCTACAGTCATGTAAGGGTCATGAATGGGTCCCCAAGTGTGAAATGCAGAAATGAGCCTTTCTGTTTCAGGTACCTCATTGTGGCAATAACTGAGCACATCTCAGGCTTGAGACATTTCTGTATATAATCCCCTGTGCATGTATTACTATGCTATATTTATTAAGGATGAGGGGCCTAAGATACCATCTATCATGACAAGAGTTAGTAACTTAATTATTTAAACAGCACTCTCAGGGTGTGAGCTTCTCTCTGTTCTGAAAATAATTTTTCCAGTTCATTGTATGGGCATGTCAAATAAGTGCCATTTTGAAGTAACTGCCTCTCCTGATGTAATTCTTTTCAGTGGATAAACAGATTTTTATTCTGCAGGCCCAAGCCAAACATATATTAATTCATAGGAATTCATATTTAAATAATCTTTCTATTCTTCACTTGACTCAGGAGAGATTGACTTCCTTGATTGTCACATTTGTGTGAATGGATTTGTTCTGAGTTAAGTTCCTTGAGCCGGCCATGAATGCTATCAAGCTGTGTCCATTAATGACCAATTACACGTTGCTGGTGTCTCACGCATTTTGTCAGCTGCCACTGACACATCAGTCTCTGCTAGGTATTATGAACATTATGCAATTTACTGGGTTAGGGTTTGATGAGATGTATCGGCATGAGGGCCTCATTGGCAGCTGGAGGGCAGAAGTAGTGGTGTGTACACGGCAGTACAGCAGGTTCTGGGGCTTCCAGCAACTAATCTTTTGTGCATGTTTAGCATATTGAGAGAGGCTATTGTTATTCAAAACACAGCCCTTGATTATTTCATTACAAGACTGTCCCTTTTCAAATGAACAAAGTAAAAAATCGTTCAAAAACAGATTTGAAAGGATTCTACTTATGTTGTCTTAGGGAGGGAAAAGGGGGAAGGAACTTGAAACTTGGACTACTGACAAACACCGCAGTGTGTTTTTTGTGGTAGGGGAAGCCTGTGATGTCAAAGGACAAAAGAAATCCATAATTTTTATACAGAACTGGTAAAGTACAGGCAAAACCAGATGACACTGCTCTAGTGTGCCCTTGTAGGAGATAGTGTGCCAAATGAATGCAATCCTTTCTCTCGTGCAATATTCAACAGCATGTTTTCAACTTTTCTTTTGTGGTTGTGTACCATTTACTCACAGGTGGACTGTTTGGCATTTGGTTCTGAGTAAACAGCTCTGCTTGTTTAAATGTTTTTTCCTAGGACTCGGAAATCACTCTGTGTACATTTTTAGTACCTATACAATGTAGTTTTGTAAGTGGAATGGGACCAAAGATGGTTGGAATGAACTCAGCTAAAAATACCTGTGGCTAGTTGCAATATCTCTTATTTCACTTAGAAAACGTATGAGTGCCACTCTATATGCTCTATATCGATTTTTCTTCCTCTGTCTAATGCAAGTCTAAAACAAAAACTTGTTTTTATTAAATATTATAAAATGGATCAGTGTCATGGTTTAGGAATGCTATGACCCAATTCAGTGCCCCCACCAAGACTCCAAAACCACACTGCCTCTGTCTCTCTTGCCCCTCTCTTTCTCCTCCCCTTTTCCACTTCAGTGGGATGGAGTTGAGAATTGCAGGCACAAAATGCAGAGATCACCATACAAGATAAAAACAATTTACTGGAAACAGCAAAGATATAAGAAAATGAACAGTAACTGCAACAATATCAATAACAAAAGGTACAAGACAGAGAAACAATTTACACAGAAAGGCCATGACAATAAAACCAACACCAATCAGCTCTCCTCCACCACATTTTCTCAACCAGAAGGAACTCCTCCCTGGAAGAGAGCGAAAGAGAATCCCTTTCCCCCATCCATGGCAAGGACATGAGGTGGTATTAAATAACATTAGGCTCTTGGCCACACCCACTTCTGCTTATGCAAATAATTAACCCTGTCCTGGCTGAAACCAGGACAATCAGAAATGTTATAAAATTGTTACCTTTTTTTAATTATTATTTATTCTGTAGGGGCTTTCCACAGGACTTGTTCAGAACTGATTCTCACTCATTTGGAATAGCCTCCCTTAATTGGACTGCTGGGTCTTTTATATCTTCACTGTCCATGCACTTTTGTCCTCTCAACAGGATGATAAATGAGTGGAGGGATGATCAAGTAAATGTGCAGATTGTTCTTCACTGTTGCAATTGACTTGCTTCATAACTTTTTTTTTAATGTTAAGGTTTTATTCTTCTAAGATGATGCTGTAATTTCACATTTCTGTTTCAGGAAGTTTAGATCTTGAGGGCTTTAACTGGCTCTGATCAAAACTATCTTTTTGCAAAATGGGGAGAAACCATACCTAAATGAAAAACCTGAGGAGAACTTCTTTCGAAGGGGGTTTCAGATTTTTCCATTCCCTTGCCCTCACATATCTAGATAACTTTTAGCTTCCGAGTCCTTTCACTTATTGAGTGACAACTCAACAAGTATTGAAATACTCCTAAATGCATTTTATTGTGAAAAAATAAATAGCTGAGGTAGTTAGAAAATACCTTTCCCCTAAATGAGTGGTTAGCTGACTTCCTGAGGGATAAAACCTTATATCCTTCCAAAATTCATGTTAATATATTATAGATCTATACATCCTAATATCAAAACACTATAAAAATACGTGGAATGCTGTACTTGAATGAAAATCTATGACTGTTACATGGGACTCTACTCCTTCCCAGAAACTTGCCAAATGTAATCTGTTTATGACACCTTGAGGTAGAGAATTTCACCTTCCAAATGCATAGTGTGGCAAAATTACTGCTTTTGTTCTGAGTATTCCACTTTCTGTTATGGTTCAGTGTCCTTTTCCTTCTCTACTCTAACTGGGTGACAGTTTTCCTGCTGTACTGATTTTACACAAGTTATTCCACTATTTTATATTTCTCTTCAGATTAGTGTAGGCTTTGTCAGTATAATTCTGGTTTGGAACTTCATCTTCTTTGCTTCTTCACCCTTCTTCCCTCAAACACTCTCCTGTGGAGAAAAGAAAAAGCTGTTCAAGTCTATTTTGTTTCCCAGTGATCTAGATAAAGCCTTACCATAACCTTTCTATTTTCACCTCCCCTGCAGCAGCTTATCCAAGTCTCTCATTACCTCAGCCAGAACTAAAATCATCCACCTTGCTGGATTTTCTTCCACCTACTCCTATGCCTCTCGAACTGACTCCCCATTGACTTTAATGCATGTTGTTCTGGGTGAAGTGCATCAGTCTATTTGGTCCTGAGGGCACAGTAACACCCTTGTCTCTAGACAGCAGAATTAGCTGTCTCTTAGGAACAATCAAAGACCACAGCACGTTTTCGTCCCCTCCAGCATGGGCTTCTACTTTTAATCACTCAACACCTCTGTGTCACACATCGGATGCCCATCAGACCGTTCACAGAGCCGTTCCCTTCAGTGGTGTGGGTCTTCACCAGAGAGGGCCTTTGCCATGGGGCAGAGTTCAGAGCCACCCCTATTGTAGGTAGGAAAGCAAAAATAGCTGTTTAATATGTGCTGGCCAACGCGTGTCTTGTTAAGATCATCTTTTCTGCAGGCTTAGGTGCTGAGTTAGGAACCAGTGAGAGAAGAAAGCACTAAGAGTTTAGCGGATGAAGACATATACTCCTTTTCAGTGTGAATGATGAATTTGGTCTGAGGAGAGCTTCAATTCCCTCCTAGACTGTTCACTTTAGGAAAGAATGGCTTGTACTAAGTTTAATATCACAGAACATGGTATGTGTTCACCAAAAAATAAGTGTGACTATATTATGTGCTAAGTGAAGTTTTAATAGCTTTCCTGCAGAGCAGTCAAGGAAGACAGAGAGATGAAGCTGAGCAACAGGACAGGGCTTATCCTTTTCAAGCCAATAGCTTCTTATTTGATGACCACTTTAAAATACTTCTACTCTCAGCTCCCAAAAGCCCTTTGCAGACAATGTTTGGTAAGCAGATTAAGTGAAGCTATTGCAAGCTCTGTAAGGAGCAGGAAGGTCTGGGAGCCTTGAGGGGTTTCACATTACTGAGGATGGTGCCTGGTCGCTGCGTACCCGCCAGCCAGGACTAAACCCTGTGCAGGCAGGGAGACAGTGAGACTGTCAGGCGCCTTGAGCCACTTCTCTGTCAGTGGATCAGGCAGTATGTGAGAAAAGATGTGACAGCACACTGTCACGGGAAGGAGGGCAAGGACTGAAGTGTGCAGCTGGCTGCAATTAGCAAGCACTCTCAGAGTCGTTGGCACCCAGGGAGAGGTGGCACAATGTGAATCTACCTCCTTCCCTCATCCTCATGGGAATGTGGTTATGCTTAGGAAAGCTGGATGGCAGGGCAAGCTAAAGGGCAAATACACATGGCAAGTAGGTCATTAAGAGAAAGGAAAGGAGGCTGAGGAACACTGGAGACAGACTGAGACCTGTGGCATCCCGTCAAGACAGCTAGAATTAGAAAATTATAGTTCTGCTAAGAAAGAATTATTTGAAAAATGGAGCTGAATCTTTGAGAAAACTGATTTTTGCAGTAGATGTAAAGGGGTTGTGTGGGTGGATGAATATACTTTGATGGGGGGGGGAAGGCAAACCAAACCATGAAACTTCAAAATGACTTTTTTTTGTTAAAACAGCAGTGTGGGAAGTGGGGACTAGCCAGGAAGCAGCTCAGTAGCAAGGAGGGATCTGGGCTCTGCTGTAGATTGTGAGCCAAATGAAACTGGGCTTTGCCATGCTGTTGTGGTAAAGCAAGTACAAGGGATAAACAGTGTGTGGCCTGTAAGACATGAGGAATAAAGTGATCACTGGTAGCAGTGTTTCATCAGGAAGTACGGTATGTTTAACAGAGATATAAGCAGGGAGTATACTCTGTGATATATATCCATGCCACAAGTTAGAAACTCATGACTCCATCTTGGTTTCTTTATGCAGTGTCTTCTGATTGGGCTGGAAGAAACTGCAATTTCTATTTTCAGTATCTTCTCAGAAAGCATGTATCTGTATTGACACTTGCATCTTTTTGTGCTTGAGTTATAGAGAGATGAAGTTTTTAAAAGTGTATGTGCACAGGTAAGAAAAGGCAGTGGTCTGAAAAATGGTGAAAATAGTAGAATAACATGGCCTTGTTATAGATTATAAAGTGATTTACTTAAATTATCTTTCAAGACTGCTTTGACACAGGGGAAACCAAAAATGACAAATACTTTAAATTGCTATAAAAGTAATCCTTTTTACTTTCTTCATGGAGGTTTGGGGCTTTCTGGTAATAGCATTCAGAATAAGAGTTACTGCACAGAAATGTTTATTAAAAAGTTTCCAATAACAGTTCCTATAAAACTCTTTAATTATTCAGTAATTTTATGCTACATTGTTCTTTCAAAAAAGTTTCATAGAAAAAAGTTACTACTTGACAACAATAACAATTAAAAATATAGACAAATGATTTAAGATGAGGAGTCATTTTACCAGTAATAAATCTAAGTCTTAAAGGCATAGAAATACCAGGGGAATTTTGACTGTCTCAGTTAGTCAAACGATACTTGCTTTTCTTCATTGCTGCTGAGTAGTGGAGCATGGAGAACTGCTGACAGTCGGAGATGAGTGACCTTCATTTTGAATGATGGAACTTCTCTCAATTGGTCCAGGACTTCTAATGGCCCTGTACTGACAGGTTCTGGAGAGAAACAGGGTCTGAATGAGCCACGCATGAACCCTGCCAGGAGGGACTGCAGCACTCTGACACTGCCCCAAACACACAACACTTGTCAGGCACGTGATGAAAGAGATGGCTTTGTTCTCCAGCAATGTATATCACTTGCTGCTTGGCTGAATTCAGTTAAAATTAATGCCAAAAAAACCACCAAAAGAATGGGAGGGTATGGGGAGGTTGCAGTATCTGGAAAGACCAGAACAGGCAGAGGTTGGTCAGGACCACCAGTCACACTGAAGTCAACAGAAAACTTTCCCAGAGAGATTGTATAGCAGGGAAGGATGTAAGGTGGTGTAGTCTGGCAAAATTAGATCAGAGTCTGTCTCAAGAGGTAAACAGTGGCAGTAAAGGTAAGAAACAGAGCACAGAGCCAGGGGTAACAGCTGAAGTGTGTGGTGAATATTTCACCCACTTTGGAAAACCTGGGAGCAAATGAGCGTACATGGATGGGCTGGTTAAAAATGTTCTACCCAAAGAAAGGCTTTTGTCTCTGAAAGATTGTTTGCTTTCATTAAACCAGAAGTTATAGCTAGAAAAAAAATCAAAACAAACAAAACCCCTTCCAACTGACTATAAACCTCGCCTTTTATACCATCAGAACTACAAAAGACAGTAAAGTGCCCATTTCTTTCTGTCAGAGAAAAACCCTGGAAAACACTGCTACATGAGCAGTGCAATGACCGTTGGTGGGTACATCTGTTGTATATTTACACTTCTTTTAGCAATAACTGCTTGAATTATCCTAGTTTAGGCTCTCAGATGAAGGTCAGAGTATCTTCAGAAACTGTCTCTTCAAGAGGAAATAAATGTACTTTCCAGTAGTTCCAAAACCAGTTCTATTCCAGTTACATTGTCATTAATAATCTGAATTATTTGAGTCAAGGAAATGCAGAAAATGTGAGCTCAGTCTAATGTGAATGAAGACAATCTGTTCCCCCGCTCACAGACGTACTAAATTCCTAAAACCAGGTTCTGTTTCTGCTGTGATGGTGCAGTGACAAGCTCAGTATGCTTTTGGTGAGTAGGCAAGCTGTTAGGCACTATACCTGAGGCAAACAGGTGTCCCAAAGAGCCACATCTTGCTCTGCTGGACCCTGAGTACGGTCTTAGATCCTGAGTATAAGCAAACAAGTTCTCAGACTCTAGAGGTAAGGAGTAGCTGTGATTTTTGATGCAAGGTTTTTCTGGTTTACTTTAGTGCCAATTGAGGAAAGTACATGTCATTAATTTCATTATAGACATGAAAAATTTAAAAGGTTAACAGCTATGTTTTCAAGGAATATCTGTCTAGAGAGGTGTAAAAGAGGGAAGTTCCTAAATAACTCTTCCAGGTAAGTTATCAAACACCAAACAGGAGCACTCGGCTCTCACTGATCACTTATTAAAACATTTGTCCAAATTGCTTTATTTCCAGCTATACCATCAGACTAATCAGATGCTTTATCCAACAATATATCTCCTGCTCAAGTATGACTCAGGGTGTACCAGTAGGTATATTACCTGATTTTTAAGGTTATCAGACTAGGCTTCCAGAAGTTTTACATTAAAGTCTTTGTTAGGTCCTAAAGCACAAAATTGACAGGTACTTTTGCGATATGATGAGGCCATTTTTTATGGTGTTTTTTTTGAAATTTAGAGGTCCTAAGAGTTGGTTTGAACTCTTCTAGAAACTCTTCTGCTGGCCAGAGCTACTAGGTATCCTGACAATGAATCCTGAGCCCAGAGGTAAAAATGGGACCTTCTTGCCAATACTTTCTGAATAACTATTGCAGTTTTAGTTCCTTAGGGATTGGATGCATAGAATGGAACGTATTTGACTGTCAACTCTATATCAAACAAACAGCAACATCTCATGGAGCTGTGCTTTATTAAGTTACTGTTATCTCCCCTAGCTTTCAGGAACATTGCAGGAAGCCTTTATGTGCTGAGTTAGATGCTGCATAATGAGCCATGACAGTTGGCATTCTTGGTAATCCTTCAGGTAGTGCCATGGTAATAAATTATACAGGGTGCCCATGGATCAGCTCAAGAGTTGGCAGATTATGGTCTTGCCAAGCTGGAAGTAACAGTCAAATTGTCTTTTCTTGTAGTCATCTGATAATTCCTATTTGGAGAACACCACAGCATATGAAGGAAAAAAGTGAAAGAGAAAAACACAAAAACTGTTCTTACTGCAGCTGGGTGTTTGACTATGTCTGCACAGGCTAATTCTCTTGTGGTGCTCACTGGGAACCTATGCAGCAACTGGGGAAACATGGACCTGGATGTTTAACCTCACTTCTCCCATGTTAATAACTTGCCTTCCTAAACCTATTTGGAATGAGCTTAGTAGGTACTCTCAACACAGAAAAAACCCTAGTATTAAGACCTTGAGGACCATCTGCTTTGTCCACCCACTACAAGCTATCACATTGCTTCCTCTGGCCAAGGCAACTTGGCCCCAGACACTACAGGATATCCTTAAACTGCTTTTGAGATCTAGAGGCTGCAGTGGTTAGGGGTCTTGAATTTGGACCTAGTGAAGAGATACTGTATTCCAGGTCTGGATGATCAAGCAAATTTCTTTCCTGTTTTCTGGCTTCAGCACTTTCAAACTATGTTTTAAATTAGCAATGCCCATGTTGGAAATTATTTAAAGTATCATATTTACAGTTTAAGTTACATTTTGGCTACATATACCTGATTTGACTGCTTATATTTGTCTGTACTTTGCCTTAGAACATGTGTCAGCATTTACAAATTATGTCTGATTGATGGAATAACAAGTGATGGGGATTGAGCTGATCAGTTGCAGTTATGGCCCGCTCACTCCAAGTTTGATTATTTTTCCCTTCTCTCCTACCTGTACTATTTTAGTGGGATCCTACGAATGATATGCAATTAGTCCCTCTATTGTACCACTGCAACTTCTGTGTTGTATCTTAAGAAAAAAAGCTGTATTTTCTTTCAGATGAGTAAGTAAAAATAACTTCTCCAGGTGACACTACAGGGGGAACTCGAGATGGTGTACGTAAACATAAGGCGACTTTCAGTATGACATGTCAGTAAAAAGCATCATTGTGCTGACTGACAATCACCAGCAGAGTAGGCTTGAAGTGTCTCTTCTAACATGTCACAGATACGCATATGGAACATTCTGAATAATTCTCAACACTGTATTTTTTCTTTCATTTCTTATTCTTATTTTTTAGTATCTGCTTTGCTACAGAAAATTTTTTGCCTCTTACATTTGCTTGAGGGCCACAGCAGCCCCCTTGAGATCTGCTTGAATTTCAGCACAGTCCTGTGAGCCCACAGCAACCCTTGCAGTGGAAATCCTTGGTTTCCAACTGGTCTACTGATCCAACCGGCAAAGTTCACTCAGTCTCTGCTTCTCACCCAGTTGTCACATAGCTGTAGCAGATCACTCCTGACTTGATGGCTTTTCTGTCATCATAATTAAAATATTGCTCATTTCATTACCACCAGTAAGGGTTTCATAATGAATCCCCTTCGGATTTTCAAACTTATCTGCTGAAATCATAATTGCTAATATACCTCTGCAACAACTAATTGTTTTTACCTAGAACTTGTTTTCTTAAAACATCCCATGTTCAAATTCTGGGGCGTGCAGCTTTTGTGGGTACTGGAGCTTGCAAATCTGAATGTTACAAAGGAGAAGATGCTGCTCAAACAAATTTTTGCAAGCCAACTTACAGCTCACAAAAGAACATAGTTTTGTCTGCTCTGTCACCAACAACTCTTTATTCTGTTCCCAAAGGGACAAATTTACATATAAGCTGTTTGTTTATATGTAGATTTCAAAGGGGACAGCAACCCAAAACAACCAAACAAAAAACCCCCACCCAAAGAGGTTAGCCAAGTTTGAATTTCAGAAATATGAGGACGACCTCAGTTGTTCTTGAAAAAATTTTGATCCTGTAGATGTCACGTACACATTTGAATTTGCCTGCCCTTCTCAGGACCCTTGTGTCCACTTAGAAAAAAATTAAAAATCCTGACTTCATTGCACAGGGTTAATGCCATATCTAGATAATGAAATCAATGTGTCTGAGGGTAGCATCAAGATACTGGATTTAAGGGTCTGTACTCAAAGAATTAGAGGTCAGACAAAATTAATTATTTTGTTATGGGAGCATATGGTATTTATATTTATTGCTGTAAATGACAGTTTATTTTTTTAAATTAAAGATGTTCAGGAGGTGGTTCTCAAAAGAAAGACTTTGATTAAACACCACTTTCTACATTTAACCTAAAGTGTAGTTTTTACTGGCAGGAGTTGCATGCCAGCAAACTGAGAAATAAAAGTATATAAGATAAATAGAGGGATTACCCCTTCAGCAAAATCCTAGTTTCCTGGTTGATTTTTGCCAAATGCAGCTTCATTCTGTGTGTCTGTTGAGCAAGATGGGATTTAGTAAATGATAAAATTACCTTATTGCATGGCCAATGATGGGCTGCTAAAGGCATATAGTACTAGTCTCCATGCTTTTTTGCATCCACAGAGTGGGCAAATGACTGTGGAGTGGGACTGTAGAAAGGCATCAGTATTGGGGTTTTTAATTTAATAAGTGATTGATTGACATCCAAGCCATTTTTCTCCTTGTGCAAACCCTCTCTACACTGAGTGAATTGCTAGAGTACAATGCATGGGAATTTTTATTGGTTCTGATAGGAAAATACTGTTCTAATGAAGAATGAAATGGTTCAAGAAACACCATTGGAGGAATTCTGAATGTCCTTTAAAACCTCAGAAGAATAAGAAAATAAGACATTAGCAGAACTGGATGAACAGTATTATAACAGATCTTAAACAGCTGCTTGTCCAGGTGACAACCTACTTTGGGGTGCCACATCTGCATGGTGGCACTCGGGACAAGCGAGCACAGTTCAACCAGTTGCAGGGGTTGCCTCTCTTCACAGCACTCACCTGGTGAGTAGCAAAGGCCCCCCCACATTGCTCGATGGGGCCGTCGGAGGCCCTTGCTTGGGGTCAGCCTGCAAGAACCAGGCTGCACTTCGAGAGCGATGCTGCAGCAAAGGAACTCAGTGGCAAAATGCCACCCAGCACCAGCAGTCTGGGACCCTCTGCTCTCTGGGGCAGGTTTCCTCCCAGTGCCATCAAGTTATCACACCAAGGAATCTCCCAGTGTCTTATATCATATGGGTTGCACTTGTATTAATGGTAGACTATTGACTGATACAGCTAATTTCTCCTCTCATATGTACTTAATAATTTAATTATTCACCCCATAAACCATGAAATAAAATATCCTTGTCAATCAAGTAGTTAAAAATCTTCTGTTTCTACCTATTTTAAAGATATTGAAGTGCCCAGCATCTAATCTGTACTATATGATACTTGAAAAGCCTGCTGGCTAAAATAATTTTGTAAGATGGTAAATGGTGAAGTTCTCTGTTATTGCTGCTGTGTAGATTCTGGTATAAATGTCTTGACTCTGGAAAGACAAGCCCACTGGGGGTAAGAAAAATAGTGAAAAGGGGGATGGATGTAGAATAGCAATGAAAAGGAGCTATTTTTTAGCAATAAATTTTTAGCAATACATTTAGCTATATTAGTAATATTGATTATTAAGATGTGCAAGTGAAGTCATACTACTAATTCTTGACATACAAGAGACCACAAAATAGCACAGCTTTTCTTGTCAGTATTGGGTTTGGGTGTGTTTTATCTCACATGCTCTATGGTTACTTGGAAGCTATAAGGAGAAGAGCATGGTTTATATTTAAAGGACAAATTTCTATATCAGCTAATGCTACAGTAAAGAACTAATCATCATTTCAGGCTCTACCACCTGCTTTGCATACTAGACCTGGGAAATGGTGCCTGTTTTTTCTACAGGCTGTTTGTGGTTCAGTATAAAATGGCAAATACACCTGTCTTGGTTTGACACTGGCCAGATGCCAGGCACCCATGGAGACCACCCACTCATTCCCCCACAACTGGACAGAGGAAAGAAAAAAAAATTCAAAGGGCTCATGAATTGAGATAAGGACCCGGGAGAGATCACAGGCAAAAACAGGCTCAAGCTTAAAGATATGAAAATAAATGTATTACAGTAACCGAAACAGAACAGGATAATGAGAAGTAAAACGAGGCCTTAAAAAAACACCTTCTCCACCCCCACTCCCTCCTCCCAGCTCTACCTCTTACCCCAACAGTGCAGGGAGACAGGGAATGGGGGTTTTGGTCAGTTCATCATCTGTGGCTTCACTCGCTGCTCAGGAATTGGAGTTTTTTTTCCCCTGCTGCTCTGTGGGGTCCCTCCCACAGGAGACAGTTCTCCAGGAACTTCTCTGACGTGAGTCCATCTCACGAGCAACAGCTCCCTGTNCCCACGGGCAGCAGCATCACCTCTCAAAGCTGCTGTGGCGTGGGTCACTCCTCCACAGGTGCAGCCTCCTTCCAAGTATCCACCTGCTCCGGTGTGGGCTCCTCCATGGTTGCAGGTGGATTTCTGCACCCCCGTGGACCTCTGTGGGCTGCAGGGGCACAGCTGCCTCACCATGGCCTTCACCACCAGCTGCAGAGGAATCTCGGCTCTGGCCCCCGTACCTCCTCCCACTCCTTCCAAACTGACCTTGGTGTCTCCAAGGTTGTTTTCTGCTCACTTCTTCTCACTCACCCCCTCTCCCCTGGCTGGAATTGAAACTGAGCCACCAGGATTGTTTTGAATTCCTTCTTAAATCTGTTATCACAGAGGCGTTACCACTACTTCTAATTGGCCCAGCCTTGGCCAGCAGCATGTCCATCTTTGCAGCCAGACAGACATTGGCCCTGCAGGACACAATGGTGGGGCTTCTAGCAGCTTCTCACAGAAGCCACCCCTGTAGCCCCCTCTGCTACCAAAAACCAGGCCTTGCAAACCCATGACAGTGCCCTATGTCAACTGGCATTTTGTGACTTCTAAGAAGTTAGCTCAGGCAAAGCAGTGCTTGGGAATCTAGTGCTTGCTCTTTGAGAATATGAGGATTAGATCACTGATGCAACTAAAACAGTCGATGAATACGGAGGTATAGAGATGGGAAGCTGGTCAGCACATGGAAGAAATACTGGGGACAAATCTTGTGAGAGCTTTTTGACTTCCTATTTCTTGACTTCAATGCAACAAAAGTACCCTTCCTCTTGAATTGATGACACAGACAATTCAAGGAAAGGTAATTCCTTATTGTCATTTATGAAGCTGGAAAGAACTGTGGCTGAATCATAAAATGCATGTATACAATGCAATAGATAGAATATATGCTGGCAAAGCATTGATTTTCACAAAGCTGAAAAGATTTCTGAGTTTTGATCTGCCTTCTGCAGAGATGTGTTCTCTCATTGAATTTCAGCCCCAGGAAAGAGGGAAATCAAGGTCTTAGGTGATGTATCTCTTTTCATTGACAAATACTCAATGTGAAGTTTCAAAAGCGTGCAGGGAAATAGAGTACCAAATCTCATTCACTTTCTATGGGAAACAGTTACCTAATAATAATTTATAGCTTTAAAATATCTTTGAGTGTGGAAAACATGTGGTGATGCTTAGTGTCCGTTATGTGACTTTTCTGCTGCAGAGTAAGTGCTGTGAGAAAATGTGGAGGAAGGAATAATAGGTCTTCATAAGCTCTTCTCTTAATTGTTGGGTATGGTAAACTTGCTTCTGTGGTAGTGTTCTATACCACAGCTTTTCAGCAATAAACAGTACCATTAAATGATTTTCTTTCCATATGTAAATTTACTAAACCCCACATGTGCTTCAACACATGTGCTTTCAACAAGTGAAAGACACTTTGAATCTCTCTTGCCACTATGAGCAGGGACAGTTGTATTTGAGCACCAGACACAAGTTTGTTACCTTTTACTAAAGAGACAGTCCAGGTAATAAAAAGAGTTACAGAAAAAGCTCAGAAAATCACAGGGAAGTACTTGGAGTTCCCACTATTAGAAAACCAAGAGCATAAACATGCCTGGTAATCAAGCCATGGCTGTGATTCTTCTACTCAGGATAAAGCGTGCTTTATTCCATGAGTAATTTAATGGCAGTATATGGCAGGTATGGTCATTGTAAGACTGTCACAGAAAATAAGGAAAAAAAGCTGCTATAGATATGTCTGTGTAAGATTCTTTTCCTTTCTGGACTTGCTTTTTAGTAATACCCTATTCAAGAATGTAAACTATTAGTGGCCTTATGTAGTTTATAAATTAAATCTGTTCTGTTATCTGAGGACTGAACATGTAGCAAACAGAAATTTTTTTTTTAATTGCTGTGGGTCTGGTCTAAATTGATGGGGTTTTGTCATATGTACAGGTCATAACTGCTAACCTAGCAGCACATATGTGAATGGACATGACATACTGGGAAAGAATTGCCATATATATTGTATATGGAGGCCATGTCTTATAGCCATATATTTTAGTTCTCAGAAGGAGTCAGAGATGTGGGTGATCTGGTCAGCCATGACTTATGTGGGCTGAAAAACGGTGAGGTTTTACAGCTGGAAGAAGTTTCTAACATCATCCACTATGATCTGTGGAAGTGCTGGGATCAACACTACTCAACAAATTCATAGGCTGTTTCCACAAAGAAGTGAACTGTGATGTGATAATATCTGCTGATAATATGGAGGTTTTAAGGATTTTTTAAAATAAAAAAAAAAAAATTAAAGATATGTTAGGAGTAAATGTGAGTGAGGAGACTGAGGATGGAGGTAACTCCATCTGTACAGTTATACAAAACTAGGAAACAAATACAGGACTTCTGCAAAAAGAACGTTACAAAATGTCTTAATACTCAACACGAGTTGAAAAGGCAACTACAAAGATGGGAATGATTGGGAAGGGAATAGAGAACAAAACAGAATACTTTGCTATTCTATGATGCATTCTATTACTCCATTGTGCTGCAACTCTCTTCCCATATTTTGAATATTGCATAGCATAAATTGATTGTAAAAGGGTGCTTAGGTCACAAAAGAAGTAACTGGGATATAGGCCTACATAATCACAAATGACAGGGAAAAGATGAGAAATAATGAGTAAAAGTTCCATACTTACACTTGAAGAAGCAAAGGAAACCTAACAAAATGATCAGGTAGAAGATGTAAAACAGAAGTTTGCCGTGTTCTTCTATGAGCACTGACCTGGTATGTCGTTAAATTTTAAGAAATGGAAACATATATCTAATGGTACAGCAGTTGTACTTAAGACCATTCCATATTTCTTTTGTACAGAATCAGGGCACGAAATAGGACAGACTCTTCCATTGAGCTAGGCTCTCTATAAGAACCATGGATTTTAATTTGAGCCTTTTTGGAGGATACCATGGGACAAAGACGTAGTGGCAAATTACTACACAACTGATGGTGATATGCACTGGAAATTGATCTGCAGACACAGGGCACATCCCAAAACTATGTCTCATGGAATTTATTTCACTGTCCACCTTCTTTTTTTTTTGTTTCTTTTCCTTCTACTTATAACTTGCTTACAGAACAATACCTTTAGGAAGGTGTCTCATTGAAATACCCTATGTGTTCTTTGTCGCCTGTTCTTTTTCTTTCCAGTGTGGTAAGTACTTCTGCACTGTCAGGGAGCTGACCTCGTCTGGAGATTCCTCAGGTTTTAAACAAAGAGACCAGACTCCTTATCTGAGGTGTAATAGTCTTATATTCCCTGTCAGGACTGAATTTTTCCAAATCTTGCACCTAATAGAGACAGAGAAAAGCTGCAGCTCATTTCCTTATTTATGTAGTTTCCTGTTTCAACAGTTCTTTAGGAGCTGCTAGATGGAAAGGCAATTTGGTCTCTTCCTTGTCTCTGAGGCCAAAGGAAAACTATTCACACAGAACAGTCATCAAAAGAACAATGGTCGAGTTTTTAAGAGCACATTCCAAACCCTGAAATGTTCAATATAATTTTCTATTTCATTAGTACTTTTCATAAAAATGAGCCTAGCATTTTCTGTAGTCTGAAAGGAACAGTACAGATTTACACCTACTGAGATTCTGCTCAGGTGTGTCTCATCTCTCCCCAAATATTCCCTGTCTTGTATGCTTAACTCGTCATCAAGTAAGACTAGGCAGCATGAAAGAGGTGCACATTACAGCTATTCACATGGTAGTTTCTACAGATAATTAAAAGACCCTGTTTTAATTTGGTGCATTTGATTAATGTACCTGATTAATTTGGTACACCTGATTTATCTGAAGAAAAATTAAAAGACCCTGTTTTAATTTGGTGCATTTGATTAATGTACCTGATTAATTTGGTACACCTGATTTATCTGAAGAAAGGTTTGAACCAACAGGCCAAACTGATCAATGTGCTCACATACAGTCTTGTTTGGCACCTGTGTCATGAGGACGTTTATAGACCCCATAACTGTGAAGATCTGTGATTTTATTTTACTTTGTTCCCTGTCCAATTTCTTGCTTATTTCCTGCAAGTACACAGAAGGCCCAAAGCAAAAAACTCTGGTCATTCTGAGCATGAAATACACTCTAAGGCCCCAGTGAAAAATCTTTTAGATATAAAGCATTACTAGAATATCACAGGTCAAAAGGTGTTTCAGCTCTCTGCTTTTGCCATGTGAACTCTAATGCTAATAAATGCTTTCAAATTTTATGTGGCTATTACTATGCCTCTGTAACATCCAGTCCACACCAATACTGGAATGACTAGTGTCCATGCTTTCCCAGGTGAGCATGAGCAGGTTTTCTGTGAGGGTCCTTGTACCATGAAGGCAATTGAATTCTGTCAATGAGGACCTGCAGTCTGAGAACTGGCTTTTGCCAGGGACCTGTGAGAAGTGGAAACAGTGACAGACGTAATGCCTAAAAGCTGAACTGTGCAATGACTGATGATATGTGTCCTGTACAAGACCCACTTGCTGTGGGAGGAAAGGGGCTGAGTGAGATCTGGAAAGGCCATTACGCAGAAGAAGTTCCTGGTTGGTGCTTAGTCAGCTCTTGCTTTGTCTTGCTGCTCTGGAGTTAAGGCACTACTGTCCATTTGTATGTCACCAAAGTTAAAAGCCTGAAAGAGTTATTTCAGAGCATTAAATTTTCCCTCTCCTTATCTAAAACCCAAATGCTGGACAAGGTGTCAATGTCTAGGTTTCTTATGTATTATCACTCACTGACGAGGCTTTTTGCCTAGGAAGCAGGAGAGTCTGCTCAAATTTTTGTTTGACTTGAGATAGCTAACATGAGCTCTAACTTGAGCTTCCTACCTCCCCTGTATCTGCTAATGACTGTCCTTATTTTTAGAGACTTGCTCCACTCCTCCTTGCTCATTGTGCTTCATTGGCTATGACAGCGCATGAAGTCTAATAACTATAGACTAGTGGGCAGTAGGGGAAGTTTGAGTTCTGGTCCAGTCCCTGCCCCCAGAACTGCTTAGTTATAGCATGCTTTTTGTGAGATAAAATCTAAAACTGTTCCGCAGACAGGGCTCAAAAGAGAGACAGTAATTGCAGGTGAATCATTTCCACAGATACTACTTTAAGAAAAGGAAAATGATCATCTACCAAAGTTGCTGTCATTAACCTTTTCTGCTTTTGGGGATCAAAAAGGGAAGAAAGAACAGAAGGGTTCAGTGAAGAATAGTTTCTGAAGTGGTATTTCCACAGTCAAGTAAAATTACTTTTAGACATTATTACGAGTAGGATTAAATGCCTCTGAAACCTATTACATGTTCCAGTAAATCAGTAGCCCCCTTCATGAAACTGAAAATCAGAATCAGCAGTGCTCTGCATAGCAAACAAAAGCAGATTTACCTTGTGCTACCTAGTCTTGGGCCACTATATTAAAAATACTCAACAACTACATTATTGAGTTTCACATTTGCAAGTGGTGACATGACGGAAATAAGAAATCAATTACTATTTATCATCTACCATGTGCTATTTGTCTGGAAACTGCATGCTCCTGACCTGTGGTAGGTGTTTTATTTAGAGGTGTTTGTTGGCCCCTTGGAAGTGTGCTAATGGTCACAAGGGATTTTTCAGCATTCAACATGTGTAGAAAGAGTGCTAATCATTGATTGAGGTGAGGGAGTTATATGCTCAAAGGTTGCTAAATGATGTTAATCTTTCCAGATCCTGATTTTCTCTCCACAAACGAATTTCTTCAGAAGTATTATCCAAAGTCTGAGCAAAAAGAGGGATTTTGTGTTACGTTCCATAAATTATAAGTATCCAAAAATAGACATATCAGTATGAAATTATTTCACCCTTGGTAGAAAAAAAAGATAAAACACCGAACCCGCAATTCTTGTGACCATTAATCTGTTACATGATGATGGGATTGCATGGCTCTATGCTTATATGACCTTTATCTGTGTTTCTATCTGGTATATAGAATATAATTCTGTTCCCCTCAATGCTTGCAGGTAAGAGTTCAAAAGCAACAGTTTTAATTCTGGTAAATATTGCAGGCCTCGGGTATTACTGGAATCTCTCTCTATCTTCATTCTTAATCTTGTATTTGTGTGAACCATTCTTCTTGGTGTAGCTTTTTTAATTGCACCCTCCTGAAACAACAATTTTGTCATATGATATTCATTGCCTGTTAAGTCAGAATAACTAGATTCTTAAATTATTCATAGAATTAAATATTGTTGTACTCTATTATAACATTTGTAAAATATTGCTATATATTTTGTTACGTGGGAATTAAAAGATGCATTAGACAGGAATTATATTTTGCAAGTTCTGCTTCCAACTAAAATACGGCTAATGGCTTGGGGTTGGATTTCCCTTCTGACCAGGTTTCCTCAGAAATCATGCAGCACGAGTAAAGCTGTACATGCATTTGACCTTAATTGTAAGAGGTAAGCCTTCTCCATGTTGACACATATAAGAACCTGAAACTGTCACTATTTTGAAACAACAAGTCTTTTATTCTTTGAACTGGTTTTTTAAACAAAAGCTCCAGTACACTGCTCCTCATTAATATGTATTGCATATGAAAAAGTCAAGTTATAGCCCTGGTGACAGTACTTGTTTTCTAAGTCATCTGGCATGCTTTACCAAATGTTATTTTCTGGTACAACCTCTTAACTACTTTGCTGTCAATTATCTGAATTAGAGATGTGCTTTTCCATACTGTTCATTGCTGTGCTTAATGCATCATTACATAAAAAGGAGTCAACAAATCCCTTGGGTTTTACATTAAATAGAGAAATGTCTCAGCTCTTTAGTTTTGTTTAGCTTGGTATTGACCTGTATAGCAATTTGCTACCTTAGGAAAGTATTTTCATTGTTCCTTAAGTTCAGTGCTGTCAGCTGGGGACTAAATGCAAGAAGAGCTCTTCTGTCATTGTCTGTGCTGTGCACACCCTCCACCAGCCCCGGGGCCACTACCTGGCAATTTAGGGGTTCAATATGAGCAGAGCTGCAGTGCTTGGATGGGAGCCACTCTGGGCAAGTTCAAGTTTTGCTCTGGGCTCTGCCCTTGAGGTCATCCCCTGGGGAGGAAACAAGTCCTGCTCTTCCCGTCTTTTCTTGACAGCAGACTTGAAGAAAGTTTTTAAAGCACAGAGAAACCCCTATGGCAACCTCTACATCAGATTCACTTGCTGCAGTCAGTTTTCCACATTGCATTGCATTTTAGCTCTGTGTCTGAAACTTTTTGACAATCTTGTTATGACAGGCTATAGTTTTTGTGGGTTGCTGGTTTTACAGACGGAATTTTTGTACACATGATAATTACAAAAATGTATTCAGTACTCTAAATGCTGTATTCATTTTCATATTGGATTGAAATGGTGTCTACAGTTTCCATATTCAATTCTCACTATAAATATCCGCTATATCTTATACTCTGTAGTCGTGTGAAGAAAATGCAGATTTCTGATACCTAGGGTTGAGTGCAGAGGACTGGGATGTGCACTGTGGTGGATCTTGGTATTTTGAGATTATAGGGTACAATTACGTCTTTTGCTGTTTAAGTGTTTTTTCAGATTGGGAACAGTTAAATGTTTTCTATATATTTTGCTGTCAGAAGCCCGTTGTAACAAATAGTTCTAAAGGGACTGAGCTATTCTATTCTCAGTCACGTTTGATCAGGTTTATGATACCAGGTTAATTACAGTTAGTTTGCATTTTTAGGATACTTTTCTTTAGACAAATAAACAAACAAATGCTAATTGACTAGAAAATGCTTTTAAATAAAATCTTATATTGTCAAGGCATGATAAGCAGGGGAAGGATTCCTCAGTGAATACAGTTCTTCCAGATGCATGCTCACACTTGCAGGTCTGCAACTTTTTTCCAACCTAAAGCCAGCAAAGCCACTATTACATAATAATGCAGTATCACTATTTCCACTTACAGGAGAGATTTTAAACAAGAAACTTAATTATCTAAAGCACACAAGTTAGTTTATCTTTCTAGAATGTCCATGGACTGCAGGCATATTGGTAAAACCCAAACAAGGTATTCAAAGAAAGATTTTACTGTATGAACATAAGTATGCAATTCATAAAGGAAATAGTGCTTATCCTACAGCTAAACATTACACATCATAGTAATGTAAGTAGTTTGAGATCTATAGTTATAAGAAAGTTGTTGCTTGAGAGACAGAGAAGACAATAAACACAGTAATATAACATTACTGCAGAGGTAGTTGTCTTGTTTTTTTTAATTAAATATTTTGGAGCCCAAGGACCTAAATGTTAGTGGTTCCTTCATTTTCTGCTCTAACATTGACTTTTTAATCTCAGTTTTTAATTGATGAGTGCTCTGAACACCAGGGTGTTTCCACATCTATTGTACAGCCATAATGAACACATGCAAGGATCTACTGCAGAGGAGACTTATTGTGGAAGGAAGTGGTGCATTTCAGTTTAATTAGCATTTGGCTGTGCCTTTGAAACGACAGCTTCCTCTAGGCAAAGGCTTGTTAGTAGTCCATAATGTACTATGTAAACCCACGATAAAGTGTTATTTGAAGCCTGTATTTGAAATAGGGACCTCAACGCAGTGGTTTCTCAGTGAGCTGGACCACCTTGGTGAGCCAAGGAAGCAGAACTGCAGCACAACTCTCAGAAAACCTGTTTCTGGGGAAATGTTAAATCAATCTGTGCAAAACTTGTGCCGCTGACAGTCAGTGAAGTGTTCCTATAAATGAATATTCAAATCTGAGCATTTGCAAAGGAAACAACATTCTGAAGGTCTTGACGTGGTTACTGTTCCCCTCCCATTGAAATAGTTTATAAAATCATACTTTCAGTGAAAGCAAACTCAATTACTAAGAATTTTTGAAAATTTCACCTCACATTTCCTCTGTAATTTCCATGCACCTTATCATCTGT
Organism: Atrichornis clamosus; assembly: GCA_013400975.1. Taxonomy (NCBI): domain Eukaryota; kingdom Metazoa; phylum Chordata; class Aves; order Passeriformes; family Menuridae; genus Atrichornis; species Atrichornis clamosus. Next base: position 65,169 of record WBMZ01003789.1, read on the forward strand.
TTTCTGTCTCAGAAGGTAAAATCATGCAACTGAATTCTCTTCCTAAGGAGCAAGTGAGCTGATCCTTGTGTGTGCATGCAGAACAAACCAGAGCTCCCTTCTCAAGCTAATCTGACACTGTGTTGATAGTAAGGATTTTGGCCTGAGGGCTATGGATTTGTCCCTTTGACAGGGTTGTAAGATTTGTTTCCACTTTTTTTGGCCACCTTGTAACAGAAATTTTCTCAGTTTTAAGATAAAGATGAGGAAATTAAAGCTGTATTTTGGGGTTTTCGGAAAATAGACTGCTAAGTTGACTAATGTATATTTCTGAAATGACATGTAATAGAATCATAGAATCTTTTAGGCTGGAAAAGAGCTCTAAGATCATCTAGTCTAACCATGTCCTAAGGACAGGTTCTACTATGAATTAAATCTTTTAATCTGGAAACAGTAAAGTAGATGAAAGCATTACAGGGTGATGGGAATTTACTTCAGTTGCTAATCTCTTTCTTCATGCTGAGTGTCACTACTGTCATTTCACCGGATTCAGGAAATCTTCCAAGCTTATATCAATGTCATGAGGAGAGGGAGATTCCTATCATATTGTATACTACCCATGAATAATTTTTCTTGGCTGGAGTTTACCTGACTGCAATATTTGATGCTTGGACTCTAGAGTCTGACAGATGGATTCAGGCTACAGATCTGCGTCAGATGCTGAAATAGAAGGACCGTTGTGCAGACCAGAATTCCCATAGATATGTGGGAAATGTGGAATTGATTTGGGAGACCTGAGACATCTTTCTTTAAATCTGGAGCAAAAATGAAAAGGAGAAAATAATTTAAGAGCCATCATGATAGCAACAGGTTTGATTCTGACCTCACGGGTATCAAGGGAGGTGCTACAGCTGGCTTTCTCTTTGAAGAAGCAAGTGGGTACTGAGGATTGTAACCTTGCTAATTGAGTATGTCTGGACTCCACTGGGACCTTGTGGTACATTGCTATTCACTAGCAAATCATGCAGCAGCAGGACCTAGGAAGGTCTTGCTTAATCTCTGCTTTTTTCTTGCTTTTTTTTTTTTTTTTTAATGAACATTGTCATGGATTCCAACTTCGTTCTTGCAATCTGTGTCACATTAATATTAGATTATTTTAGCATGCTGGAAAAGAGGAGATGTCCTCCAGGTGCATTTCAAAGACTGTATATTTTTCTGGGTGTTTGAAAAGCTGGAGAATTGGAAGGAGGATGAAAGGTCACAATAATAGCTGTACTTGCAATACATTTTTCAAAATAAAATTTTTTCAAAACAAATTTCAGGATTTCAGAACATTCATCCTAATGCGCTGCACAACTCAAGAGTCTAAATACCTCAGAAAACAACATTGAATCAGATTAAGAAAAAGACTTGGACATGTAAAATCAGCAGTGTGACCCAGAAAGCTCCTGTTTAGTGTCTACTGTGGTAGGACTAAGGCTTATAAGATGCAAAGCCCTCTGTTCTTTCACACATTCAGATCTGCATCCACTTTGCCAGGGCTGAATCTTTCAGCATGTGTCTCCTGCTGAAGTTATTTTAGATCTTGAAATGTCAATGTTCCTCTGACCATGTCCCTGAAGGGCCTGGTCTGCCCTACCCAAAGCACCTTCCCCACCCTGAACACTGCACAAATCACAGCAGTCCTTCACTCAGTTAGCAAGGATCTTAAAGTCTGAGCTGATGAAGAATACAGGATTTATGGGAATGTGGATTGGTACCGTGGAGATAAAAGATCACCTGAGGGAGGAGAGTCCTGAAGTGTGGTCCACATCCCTTGATTTTACTGAACAATACTTAAAAATGCAAAAATGTTTCAGGGAACAGGGCTGTTACCCAGACAACTGCTGGCCTGAGTAAGTGCAGCGCTCACACTCTCTGTTTCTTTCTTCTAATCACACAGCTATGACAGGAGGGACGGAGAAAGTGGTGTCACAGGGTTCAACAGTAACCAAATGTGTTTAATAAACAGATTCTGACTCAGGCTGCTTGATCAATACTGGGCTGGGTCTTTGACACTTTCTGGCTCTTTTAGCATAGGAATCTCTGTGCTGCTCTCTGGTCTGTTGCCTCTGGCTTCTGCCCCACCACAAAGGTTTATGAGTGTTCGGACAGAGCAGTATTTTCCTTATCTCCAACATCACTGGGGTTTGGATCTCTGCCCAACAGGCACCCTCACAAAATTTTCACTGTGAATTCACTGCTGGAGGAATGATTTTCTCTGTACTTGGTGTGCTGTATGTAAAAATGTGGCATCTTAGGAAAACGAGACGATCCCTGCCCTGATAGGTTCCAGTTTGCAGAACCAGGGGCTGAATATGCAACATGTAAGAGATGGAAAGACTGAAGGAATGGGAAAGGTGATGTGTCAGACACAGGGCAATGGAAGTGGCAGACTCTGGCAGATTCATGTTTGTGTTAAATTGATCTGGACGCTTCATTGCTTCTGGAAGGTTTAGAGATTTTGGGGAGAAGATGATCCAGCCTTGGTAGCTGAATAATTAAAGATAATATATAAAATAAAGACTGATTAAAGGTTTTACATAGAGCAAAGTAAAGGTGTTTACCTCATATTCAGTTCATCAATTCAGTCTTGTGCTGGATGGTGATGGCTTTGTATTTACTTTAGTGAGCAGGTCTTTCTGACAGCTGGTTCCTAACTCTTCCTCCTCCCCAAGAACATTGGCATCTCTGTCCTCCTTCACTGTGCAGTCTGCAGAATTCTAATTTTGTGGTTAAAACAACTGCTTAAGGAGTTCTGGGACCTTGTCTCTCCCCAAGCAGTGCTGTCAATCAGACATCTTTCACAATCAATTGAATCAGAAAACTTCAAGAAAGCAGACATGAGCTAAAAGTTAAATGAAATTTTGCTTTAGGCCCAAGCGACCAACTTTGAAAGTCTTTTGAATGTACCTCCTTGTATACTTTGGGATGAGGTTAATTCCCTGCAGATAAAGTCAAACTCTTCAGACAGAGACAGTAAAAAGTTCACTGTCACTTTAAAGGGGGTTGAATCCATCCTCTCCTCTGACAGCGGAGGTAATGTAGCGGACTCATTTTCATATCTCATTCAGAAAGCAGATGAGATGGGAATCAACTTGTTTGACAGATGAACACCCTGGAGATAATTTCAGTTTGTCACAGTATGTGTGATTTCTTTACAATTACTGTCAAGTTACAAGAGTGCAGAAGACTGGCCCATAAATGCCAGCCTTTCTACTTTCTTTAATTCCCAGAATATAAAACACTTTTCTAATTTTAAATATAAAAACATATTTAGAAATTAAATCCTTCACTGGGAAAACACCTTTTTTTTACAGTCAGATGGGAAAAACAGGAGAAACAAATCATAAAATGAAAGGGAGATGGGAACTGTTTGGTTTGTTTCTTCGGGTTTTTTAATTTCTTCTTTCCTCAAATTTTGAATAGATGAGTTTGAAGGAGAGATGCCAGGTGCCTGCTCCCTCCCTGCTTCAAAAGGGTGCACTAAGCAACTCTGTACCAACACAGCTCTCCTAGATAACAGGTAGATGAGTCACTTCGGGTGTCAGAGGCACCAAATGTGTGCAATAGTGAAATTCAGGAGAGATGTGGCTCCTTGTGTGTCATGTATGTCCTGTTGCAGCTTTTGAAGGGCCTGATACCTCTCTTAGTTTAACACTGGCTGCGGGTTTGGCTGCAAAAATGTTGCAGGGGAAACAACCTGATTTCCTGAGCAAATGAAATGATTTTGCTGAAGCCACCAAAACATTTCAACCCTTTCAGAAACCTACTGGACTCCATCTGAAAAAGTGGCACAGATGCTCACTCTTGTTATTTTTACTGGAAGACTGTCCCAGATCATCACAGCTTCATTGGTTACAAAACTTCTAAATTTCTTTTTAAGTAGACCTCTGCTGGTTTATATTAATTTGTTCTCAAACCAGAATTACATTTTAACTTTTTGTCTCTTTCTGTGTATTTTCCCTCAGCTTTCTTTTCTTCATGGAGCTGTAACAGGCTTACGGAACTAAGCTGTTTTCTCCCATTTAGTCCTTACAATTGCTTGTCTTTTACTTTCATTACAAAACAGATAAGGCAAAATAACTATTGGGTAATTTTTATGTGGAAATCAAGATATGGAAAATGATGGTTCATATCTTTAACCATCTACATTCTGAACAGTTTATCACCTCAATTTTTCTTTCCATACAACCAAAGAGTCTTCCTACACATTCAGTAATTTTCATGCCTGATATTACCCTCCAAAGCAGTACAGCTGAACCAAAATTTATTTTGCCTGCGATTTCTTTCTTTCCTGTCACTGAGGGATCTTACAGGTTTGAACTAGAAATCTGACTTTATTCAACCCCTCAGTCTCTCACAGCGTGATTTTCATTTCCTATTGTCTGTCCACCACAGACTGGCATTGATCCCTTCAGTGCTGCCCTGTGCGCCACTTGTCGAAACTGCAGTGGTTGCTTTATAAAAGCATTGCCCCTTTTTTTCCTTTTTGAGCATGTCCCCACTGACCAGTTTCCAAGTTGTAATTCCTCATTCTGGAGATGTATACACGTGGGAGCTGTTGGTTGGTGCTAATGTCTGTGCACAAAATGCTCCAGTTTATTTCTCCCACCCCAGTAGGATGGCAGTATTTCCCTGGTGACATAGTTCTGTAGCAGCCAGGCTGTGGAGAGTGCAGAGGGACAACAGGGAGGAACCCATGGCCTCAACTCTTGACATAGCCCTTGAACCAAGTATTAGGTTACTCCAAACACTGCCTTTGAGACAAAGTCTTCAGTGAACTGCCCACCAGCAAAGTGCTGGGATCAATCCTGACTTTCAGACATCTGTTGGACCCTCTGTCCTGGGACATAAAGCACTGGTGGTTCATAACAACAGTACAGTTCTTAATATACAGTGCTCCTGAGAATTCAACTTAACTGCCAATGATTTTAAGTCAGATATTTGCCTAAATATAATTTCACATGTATCTAATATTTGTAAAAGGAGGAATTTTTGCCCTATTGCCGCGATGCTCTTGTGTCAGTTTTATTCTCATCTGTACTGAATAACTTGATAGATGTTGCACAAAACAAAACCTACCGTGGCTTTTCTTCTCCAGCTGAACCTGCATATGTTCAGTTTGCCAAGCTGGCCTCCTGCACCTCTGCAGAATCAAACCCTATGCAAAGATTAGATGCCCTTCATCACTCTGTACGTAATGCTGAGCTAAGGGATAGGATTTCAATACTACCTCCAACTCTGAGGTCTTCTTTTGTGATTTTTTTTCTTGAAGACATTTATTAGATAATGTACCCACACAATCTCTACAACACACACAGGTTTCCAGGGCCCCCCAGGGAACTGGGTTATCTGGTAGTTCCATTCTGACACTCTATTTCAGTGCACACAATTTTCTAATGCAAAGTAGAATGATTTAACAGGCAGGGCTTAATGTCCCCACCTGTTTAACCCATAGCTGAGTGGTTAGGCTGTCATCATCTCTCTGTTGCTCTGGAGAAAGTTCTAACAGATGCCACATAGTCTAACAAGGGTATTCAATAAAGTAGACTGCTGCTTCCTTCTCTTGAGAAGATGCTTTAGAACAACATACTGTTTTTAAAAAGTCTTGGGACCCATGTCTTGTCTGAAAGAGATGACCTGAGAACCAAGCTTACTAATAAGGCTTAGTTGGAAGAAGTTCACATACAGTGGTCACAGGGTTATAGCTGTGTTAGCCAGTTCTAGTTTTAGAGTCTTCGTAGGGATAGAGAAATGGATTTTTTCCATCATATATATAATTTTTTCCTGTTTTATAATTTCTTTTTGCAATACGTGCAGTACATTTGGACTCTTACTGTGGATGTTGGTTGAAACTCAAAACAGTAGCTGGATCAAGGAAACAAAGAGGGATGAGAAGAGAGAAAGTAAGACTGAGAAATATTTATACTTCCTCCTGCTAATTATTGTGCGCATGAAGTCTCACCAGCTGGCCTTGTGACTTTCTAAAATTGCATTGCTAATTAATTTCCTTACCTTTCATCCTTTGTGAATCTTTCATTGTCATTTCCCAGCCTTGCGATCAGCTGCTTTGTGCTGCCCAATCCACCCTGAGAGAGGTGAGTGCCGTGCTGGAGAGGAGCAGCCCTGCCTTTTCCCTGTGTGACCTCTCTAGTGACTCTACCAAATGTTCTTCCTACTTTCCTGAATGTCACTTACAGGCAGTCCTGGCACTACTCAGCCAGGGACCCCTTCTGTTGCAGAAGATATAACTGAAGATATATTTGGTGGGAACAAATAGCATGTAGAGAGGTCTTTGGAGAAGAACTATTGGGAGGACTGCATTTCTCATGCCTGGAGAAATTCTAGCATCAGAAGTTATTTTCCCCCTGACTGGGGGGCAAGAAGTCAAAATTTCAAGTAATTTTTTTTTAAATTCTGTGAAGAACAATATGAGAAAATGTAAACAGCCTTATTGAATTTGTCTATAAACATAATCAAGACATTCAGTTTTCATCCTGTTCCTGCATGGTGCACATAAGCCAATGGTCCAGAGCACATTTTGTCTCTAAGCTGCCAAATGACTTACGGTCTGAGGCAAATCTATTTGCACCTTTCTGCATCCAAACCAAATGACCAAATCCATGTGGTGATTTGACCCTGCCTGGATGACAGGTGCCCACCAAAGCTGGTCTATCACTCCCCTTCTCAACTCGACAGGGGAGAGAAAATTTGACAAAAGGTTATAAATTGAAGTAAGGATAGGGGGAGGTCCCTCGCCAAATACCATCATGGGCAAGACAGACTCGATGTAAGGAAATTATGTGAATGTATCCTGCTCCGATTTTGACTGGTAATAATGAGAAGTAAAACAAATCTTATAAACACTTTCCCCCACCCCTCATTCCTTCATGGGTTTCACTTTCTATCCAATTCTCTACCTCCTGTCCCCAAGTGGTGCAGGGAGACAGGGAATGGGCATTAAAGTCAGCTGTTGTTTCTTCAAAAACTGCTTCAGTGTGGGTCCCCCACAGGCTCACAAGTTCTACTAACAAGCCTAGTGTGGGCTCCTCTCTCCACGGTACTGCAGGTCCCTGCTCCAGCATGGGCCTCCCATGTGGCCACAACCTGCCTTTGGGCATCCACCTGCTCCATGGCCTGCAGGTGGGTCCCTGTTTCCTTGTAGACTCCCATGGGCTGCAGGGAACATCCTGTTTCAGCACATTGTGCACCAGGGGCTGCAGGGGAATCTCTGCTCCAGCATCTGGAGTACCTTCTCCCTCTCCTTCTGTTCACTGACCTTGGTGTCTGCAGAGTGATTTCTCTCACATATTCTCTGCGGTGTCAGAGATCATCAGCACAAGTCTGGAGACTGTCTGGAACTGTCTGAACCTACAGCAGTGAGACTTGTAGCAAGATGGCATAACCTCTCTATTCCCCCGGCTCTCTGCAAATATTACTTATTCCTTGAATGAAACAGTAATGGAAAAACTGTTAAAACCTCCACTTTTGTTAGGAAATTATTTCAATATTTTTCAGTACTCTGTTATGAAACGTTGACTGTTCGGAAAAATCCTGCAAATTTCATGAAATGCTGGTGTCACACTGTCTAACCATCACCAGACCATAAGGTGTCTTCCTTGTGAACAGAGAAAAGCTTTTTTGTTCTCTTCCCTCAACACTCTAAATGTTCTACAGTATTTAAGCAACTTTTCCTCCTCCCAGCTGTTCCCTGTACTTCTCAGCACATCTCTTCCCCCTGTAGGCTGACTGTCCAGATCTCCACGGCATCTCATCTCCCCTCACTCATTGGAGAACTCTTTGCTCTGCCCTGCCTGCCCTCCTGCAACTATCCTTCCCCTCTGTGGAGTGATTTCCTGGGTCCTTGGGCACATTCATTCTTCTCTGCCCTCAGCCTCCAGTGTGATCCTGGATGGAGTAGGAAAGGATGTCACTCTTGAAACCAAGAGGTTTCAAGGCAGAAAAGGAAGGAGTGAGTGGATAATGAAAATTTCAGCAGAGTATTAAACATGCAGACATTCAAATGTATTTCCAGGCTCAGATTATCTTACAGCTCATCCAGCTATATTCAGCCATTGGTATAGCCACTGTCAAATAAAAATAGGATTAAACTATGAACAAGTAAATAAAATTCCAAAAGTCTCAATGTTGATGAGGTTTGCATTAAACCAGTACCAGTGTAAACACATAATTTCTGTCTTTTTAGTGCTCCTTTTGTGGTGTAGTCTCATATCAGACAGATCAGAGAAAAACAAATTTTATAGTTCCTCCAGATATCATTTTAGAAACCTTCTTTGTAAAGAAAGGCTGGTTAAGTGGAATAGATACAGGTATAGCAAAGAACTAAAAAGAGTAAACATTACTTTTTCTGAGCTTTAGCTGACTAGGACACCTTGTGCCTTCCCAACTAAATCCATGTGTGTCCTTGTACATTTTGCTTATTGAAGCAAGGCTGTGCAATGTTGAACACTTTTGCTCCTCAATGCTGACATGTCTGTCTGACAGTAGTGGTGATACATAAAAATTATTCCAATGAAAGGGGAGAAAATTTATAAAGATCGCACCAGATGAAAGTAGCAGGTTTTATTATTTCATTTAGTCTTCTAAGTTGTGAATTATATAAAAGGAACTTCCAGAAAGCTGAAACTGTCCAGTATTAAAGGAATTGAAAACACGTCATTTTACTTAGAAATATTTTGCCTAGAAACAAAACAAAACAAAAATTATTTAGGGAACTTTATAGCTCTTCTCTGTTCAATTAATGTTTAAAAGCTGTTGTCAAATGTTCTTGTTAGAAGTGAGAATGCAGACAACACTAGCATATTATTTGTGACAATTCCATATTTATTTAATGGGTGCCTTGGCCAAGCAACGAGTTATGTCACAGACTGTAAGTCAAGGCTCTGTGATTTTGTAACGAAGATTAATATGCAAAAGTTACAGACAAAGTGTTGAAAATTTGAACATTATCTGTGTATTCAATGATGCCCTGAATGCAAAACCCCATTTTTTTTTCTTTATGAATCCAAAAATGGTCCGTTCATTTGAAATCCAAAGTTCTGTCAGTGGATTGATTTTATTTCCTGTTTAATTTCTTGACATCTTGAGTCCTTAGTGGACTTCCAAGCTTCTTGAGTTCCTTTTCATAGACTTCTCTGGTTTTGAAGTTTTTTACCACCTCACTCATTTTCAGCATTCAGTTTTCTCTCGGTTCACATTGTGTACATCTGAGCTTCCACTAAAATAGCCCTGTAGTACATAATTCACACATTAGTTAGTCACCCCAAACCTTTTCCTTGCCCAGCACCACTTCCTTAGTGAGGAAGATAATTTCAAAATTTAAAAGCTCACCTTTCTACGTGCCACCTGAAAAGTTCTGAATATCCATTATGAGATTTTGTGTTTGGAGAAGTTATTTAAAATGGCTGGAACTGAATTACAAAAATATAGGGAATTTTAAAATCAAATTTCATATATTAATTATTTTGACATTTCTCTGTAAGCAAATCCTTTCTAAGATTTCTCATTATTTAGTGAACCTATTGGACTAACCATTGATCTGAAGAGTGGGGAAACCTTTCTTCCAATGCTTTGTGGTTTCTGCATCATCAGTGTGAGAAAAAACTCTTATTTTCCTCCTAACTGAAAGGCTCAGAAAAACTGAAACAGCTACACATTTTCTTGAATGGATAATGCTCCTATATGAAGACTCACCATGGAAAGAACCTGACCTACAGCCTGCCAGCTGGGCAGGTGTAAAACTGTTGCAGAGACCTTGTTTTCAGGCACCTGCTCATTTTTTCCTCTTTGGAGTTTATGAAATAATTTTGTCTCAATTTTGTTTTCATGTTTATTTTTTAAGGTTCTTGTTATTTTATGTTTTAATATTTTGCTTGATTCAGTGTTCCTGTAAATTGCTGCACAGGCAGCATAAAGCCAACTTTGTTATGAATAGAATAAGGGAATGTCAGACATAAGCATAAAGAGCGAAGAATGACATAAGATATTGACTGTAACAGCAAGAAATTAATGGCTGTTTGTTGACAGAAAGACATAAATTTTGACTAAAGCCACTCTGTAAAAGTTAAACAAAAAATAAGTTTTTACACAGAAATCTTCTCAGTTGTAGGCTAAACCATTAATCCGGTTTAACACAGTACAGGTTACTTGCCAAAAATATGAATATGATTTATGTATCTAGCTTTGTAGCACAGAGTGAAGTGTACACAATAAAGTTCTTTCACACATGGTGGCAAGAAGGGGCTGGAAATTGGGCCCTCACTAGCCTCTGTAAATCTCCCCTACTCAAAGATAGATCCTCTGACAGAGATATAATAGAACCATGGAACAGTTGGGGTTGGAAGGGACCTTTAAAGGTCATCTAGTCCAACCCCACTCCAACGAGTAGGGACGTCTTCAATGAAATCAGGTATGTGTGAAGATAAGTAATCAAAATAAGGTCTTGCTCTTTTCCTGTCTCCATCAATTATTTTACTTAATTATCCTGTTGTTCAAGCCCCATGATTTCTGTAATTTACTGCCTATGACAGTTTGCTGCTGAACTGAGTAATACTGTGCTGCTGAAGTGTCCCGTGGACATGATCATACCAGACACTCCATGGTTTTGGTCTGTGTCTGTGGGACCTGATTCCCTGTTATTCCCTGATTCCATGAAACATCATCAGATCTCCTTGTGGCTGAAGAGCTTTAGTAAATCCTGGGCTTATGGAGAGAAGAGCGAAGCCACATCCAGGAACAGCAAATAGCTGATAGTATTGTCCCAATTTGCAAAGATTTATGTCAGCATATATTAATTCATTTCTTGGGCCATAGCTATCTTTTTTCTTTTTTTTTTTTTTTTTTTCCTTGATGAAGGAAATGGCTTTATTTATTTGTTTGTCCTTGGTAGCCTTTGAAGTGTAGGGTCCATTCCTGATGGATTGGTGCCTTCTGCAGTATGTAGGCTGCTTTAAGGGGCAATCACTCATCTAAGTTCCCTCAGGAAAAAAGGGTTGGGAGATGGCAGAGCTCAAATTCCATTACGATCTTTTGAATCCTAAAGTCCATTAACATCTTGTTCAGCTTTTAAGGTTATGATTCTTCTCAAAGACGTGCACATGAAGTCTGTTCTTGATGCTGAAATCTAAACATGTATGATTTCTTTTATTGATTCTTTCATTTATTAATGAAATCTCACGTATGAATATTAAACATTAAAATAATATGTAATAAAAATAATAGAAAAGCAAGAAGAGGGACACCCAGTTATTCGGTATCACACTGGTGTCTGCAGTGACTTCTGTGAAGTGGTACCCACTCTGCTCCTCCAAGGAAAAGCCCACTACTCCTGCAGAAGGGGCAGACACCTTGCTTCATCTGTCTCTCTGAGTACTGAAGCACTTTTGATGTGAGAGTTACTGCTCAGATGACAAAAGCAAAGGACAGTACTTAGGCAAATATCATGATTTTTGAGAAGAAACAGAGAAATACTTATTTTCAGAATATCAGTCCTAATGGTATACACTGTTTTCCTCTGAGTTTTTGCCTGGCACTTGTTCTAGTTAAATGTTTAAGGAAAACACATATCTCTTGGTTAAAAATGCATTATAAATTTATGATTTTTTTATTTCTGCAGAAGTTTCTTACTAGGGTTATTAAATCATATTTTATGCACTTTTCACTTTAATCTCTGAGCAGACCCAACTCATGTACCCCTGATTTGAAATCACACAAACTGAAGCAGAGTTTTGGTGATTCAGATCAAATATCTAATTGTGGCTAGGGTCCTGCATCTTGAACAGATGGTTTTCTTCTGCTTATCCATTCATTTTTACAATGCATAGATTTATATTTCTTGCTGAGAAGCTTTTCATAATACACAGGCATATTTCCAGAAAACAGAAAAAAATAGCTTGCTAGTGTGCACACCAGATCCTTGTATATGGCAGTGCTGTCTGTGGGGTTTGTTTGACTGGAATGCCTGGACAGAGGCAACTTCCAGTTAATGTCTTTCCTATGATGGGGCATTTAAAAGTTTGCACTTAGTGAGGTAGCACTTACCAGCTAACTAACCCTCATCTAAGGACAAAAATAATCGGGTTTTCTCCCATTTTGTGGCATTACTAGTTTCTTGTTTCCAAGGCCTCCATCTGCCTGTTGGATTTAATTGAACAGACTAATTTATCTGGCACAATAGGGAGAGGAAAAAAGTAGGATGGAAAGGTGAAAGATTATCATCTGTAAAGCTCCCTTTCCCTAAGACATTTCTTTCCCCTTATGCTTAAGACAATTTTTCCATATCCTTATTTTCTTTTCCTTTTTGTAATTCAGATTGCACATTTCTTTCCTCTTTTATTTGCTCAACTAATATATGACTTCTAAAATGTGAGTAAAATATCAACAGAGACTCATGAGGTCACCATGTTGTATCACCAGTTTTCTCTGTAAGAGATTGGCTTATTGTTGTTTATTTTCCTGTTTTTTGAAAGGTGCGTACTGCAAACCCAAGCCTTTTCAAGCTAGGAGTAGTATAACACAGGGCAGAGCACCTCTGGCACTGCTTGTCACTTTACAGTGGAAAGTCAATTTATGGGGATAGGAGTCTGGCTGCTCTCAGAAGAGAGGTTGAACTTGATCTTAATTCAATTCAGGACTTTTTCAGGGGTGGTCACAGTCCTCAACAGCTATTTAAAGTTACCCAGCTGCCTTGAGCCAAACACTCACACAACCTAATTTTGCAGAGCTTTTGATCTCTCATTCTGGGCAGCCTTGTCATTGTTACAACGGGTTAGAACTGAAATGGTCGGGCAGTTGCCTGATACTTTTTAAAGGGACTGTCGTGCACTACATGGCTTACATGGAAAAGGGTGATGTTCCCCTTCTCCCCTTTCATGGAAAGCCAGGTCCTGAATTGTCTCTCTCTAATAGAGTGGCGGTTAGTCCATCATGAATTTTACCGGGTGAAGTGAGGCTTGGGGAAGGAAGGGGAAGGTGTGGATGTCACATATGTGACACTGACCTTTGCCCAGGCTCAGTTTAGATAGGCCCATGCATGGAAGCATACTCCCAGGGTCATGGGGGTGTCCCGTATCCCAGGCACAGACACCCCTTGGCAGAGGGCTCACACATCTGCCCAGGCTGGTGCTGCGAGGTGCCGTCCTCCTGATGCCAGCACAATGGTGTGACAAGGGTCACTGAGCCCCGCCCGCACCCCTCCCCTCCCTTTGGGAACGCTGGAGAGAGGTTTGAATATAGTCTAATTAAATATGCAGTGGTAGAAGAAAAGGTTATAAACAACTTTTCCGTGCGGGGTGGCAGTTCTGACCGCTCTGCAGCCCAGCCTGGCTTTGTGCCCCAGCAGCATTTCTGGGTGTGCAGCGCTGTGCAGCGGGGTGATGCCCGTCAAAGGGGCCCCACTTTGCCAAACATGAAGGCAAAGGAAACCAAGTGAGAAGAGCCTATGCCAACACCCTGGAACACACCCAGGTGTGAGTTACAAAGTGTGTCTGTGCCCTTTATGTGGGAGGCAGGCAACATTCATTTAATTAAGGCTTAAGCTGTGATTTATTACAGCACATATGTTCTTCAAGGCAGGAAAGAAGTGGACTGAGGTCTTGCTGTGAATATTTTTCCTTGCTCTGACCTGAAGTTAGGCTGACTGTAACAGCAACCATTCTTTTTAGTGCTCTCAGTCACTTCTACATATAGAACAGACACTTCATCTGCCGCACAGCCTTGGCAATAGAGAGAGAACATATTTTTCTATCAATGTAATAGAGGTATATTGGGAATGACAACAAAACTTGAATATAAGGTCTAACAAAATATATTCCCTAGATCCTGCTCTTACAGTCTCAGAAAATGTTATGAAAACAGGATTTAACTGTGACATTCTTTGCTTCTTAAACAATGAATAGTAACTTTTTAATGAGGGAAAATACTTTTCAAATAAATTCTAGATCCTCGATATACAGAATTTGCAAATATAATTGCAATTCTCTTTGCAAAATTGCCCAAAGCTGTTCAAGAGACAATTGCACATTGGCAAATTCTCTATGGTATGTACCTTTCAAGCGTGATGTGCATCCTTTTGCAAACAGCTAGCACAGGTTCACTGATTTGCTAAGACATCAAGAAAAGGCATAAGTAAGACAGAATCAGTGTCTTGATTCTCTGCACAGAGGTGAACTGAATCTTTAGGAAATGGATGCCTATTCTTTTTATAACCCCGGCCTAAGATAGAGCTGCACTCTCTAAGGATACAGGTGGGCAGACCTGTGAACAAAATCCAGATTTATTAGTCACCTTATAATCATCTCTGCAAGTAGAGAATGTACATTTGGCCTGGACTCCCTTATCCTTCCCCACCCAAGTAAATGTGCAGTTTATTTCACAAAATGAACAGGAGGAAGAAGTCACTCAACACATAGTGGATGTCCACAAATTTGTCTCATAGAATCTTCACTATCACAGTGGCTTTACTGGGGTCTGTTATTCACTTCTTGATAAGGGCAAGAAACCATATTATGACCATGAAACCTTTACCACCACTTTTGAATCTTTTTTAGGGCTGATTGAGATATTTATGTAGATACTCTCTGGTTGGTGCATGCTCCCTAGACTAGTTTCTGCATTGGTCTTGAATAGTAGAATTGTATCAGTTCTGCTGATTTTTACGATGGTTTAAGGACTTAAACTTTAGTAATGTTGATCTTACTCTTTCTTATTTGTCTGTACCTAGAAGCTGGAGGTGGAGAGAGCCTGCCCACTCATATTCAGTGCAGAGCTTCTCTATGGGGTATTTATCAGGGCATCATCCAGAGGAGCTTTAAATGACTGCAGTGATAGATCTCAAAATGTTTCCTTTCAGGAGGCTGGATTGAGGGCAGAGCACACAGGCTGCGTGCATACCCTGCCCACATTTTCCCTGTCAGGTTTTACAGCCACTTAACAGCTGAAGTGATAAGGAACAGCATTTTCAAAAGGGGGAGAGTGAGCTGAACAATGTCACCTTTCCTGCCTTTGATAAAGACTGTGTCAGGTTCTTGAGGAAACTTTGACTTGCAGTAGCCTCCTGAATCTGACAACTAGACTCTGCAACCTGGACATCCAACCTTCAGCTGAATATATCTTCCCTTTGGGACCGTTTTCTCTGATATAAACAGTACAGTCAGATTCAATCTTATATACCTCCAAATTGCCTACTTTTCTAACAGATACCTTTGAGAACAATTTTATGAAATAGTGCCATTATTGCAGAAGTTGTGTGGTGTGCACAGAGCTGGGGAAGAGTAACGTGGGGGAGGACTAGCTAAAGTTTTCAAACATTGCATGTGTATTATACAATTTTTTTTCTGTAAAAATGAAGCCTTCTCAAATCTTCTCCTATCACAGATCTTCTCTGAAACCTCAGCCAGACTCTAGAGCATGACAAAAGTGGCCAGATCTACATGCATTCGTAACCTTGCAGTGGTGATGTTGCCCTCAATCAGGAACTCAGGCTGTAGCTGAAGTTAACAGCAGAAAGGATAAGCTTGAATCTTAATCATTATATGTTTATTGGTCTTTCTGAAGTATTTTCACCCCACTTGCTTGATGATGACTAACAAAATGCTCTTTCTACAAGTTGTTTTTGACCTCAATTTCAGTTTAATTACTTCCCACCAAAGAAACTTCCCTCATTCACTCTCTGAACCCAGTTAATAAACACTTGCTTTTCCAGTTTTCTAAAATAATTTTCACAGTTAGGTGTCTTTTCTGCTGTTGGAGACAACAGGTTTTGTGTACAAGTATTAACTGGAAATATGGCAAAGCTGCCATGTATTTCAGGTGAACTTCAGCACACTTGGGATCTTGACTTTGTTTCCAGTGCTCCTTGAGTCTTGATTTAGCTATTTAGATATGGCACTGAGCTAGTATTGGCAATTGCACAGTTAAATTAAATTTAATTTGATCAATTGAATTTTCACAGTTTTGCTTTTAGACCCGATGTTACTTTTAGTCCAACTTGAGAAAACAGTTGTATGGTTGGAAACATATACTGAACTTGTAGCTTTCATAAGAAAATCAGTAGAAACAATATTTTAAAAGATGTCTATTTTCAATATGAAACTCCCTCTAGGAGAAAAAAAAAGCTGTTTTGAATTCTCAGTGAAATTTCAGGTTCAGACAGCTTAAGTATGTTTGAGAAGGTCTCAAACCTCTGTAGCATTTTTATCCTGGTTGGTTTCTCCTTTCTGGATGTAAGTAAAGAAAACTACTTTCTGAGGGACTCTGCATACTATCATTCCTACTTGCCTCAGAACTTGGTCTTACTTGTATAGTTTTAAAAATCTGATTGGATGGAACCTCTGATTTCACATCGTGATTTAAAATAAATGGCTGTGTTGAGGTTTAGGCTTAAATTTTAGATTAGGACTATCTCTTTTTCAGGCTGAAAATCAGAAGGAAAAAGATACCAACTAATTTTAAGTAAATAAATTGGGAAGATGTAGAGCGTGTAGCTCTTTCGTTTTCTAGAAAGCACCTTGTGTCTCTAGCTGGGCTAGCTTTGTAGTTAACTGCCTCAGCCCTTTTACTGCACTGGAGGAAAGCTATACTCTGTGTGAGAATAGATAAATGAGGGTCACAGCAAATGGGTTATTTTCCAGCACTAGAAGTGCTTTCTTGCTGCATAAAAAAAAGTACTTGGCAGTACATGTGCCTATTTGGCTAAATTATTAAAATACACACCTCAAAGAGAAGGAAATTTATCAAACATCAAAGTAAATGGCCAACTTTATGTGTTCAGTAAGGTCTGATCCAAAATCCACTGAGGGAGGTGAAGTACATTTCTGTGTGATTTGAAGGGCTTTGGTCCGTGAAATGTCAATGGTTTGACAACTCAGATCAAAGTTGCATGGACATTTACATGCCTGACAGTGCAGTTGAGTGCTTAGTGGGTTTTTTGCCTGGCCTGAGCAGGTTTGGTGTCTGGCTGTTACTGGCAGCAGTAACATCACTTCCCTAACTCATCAGCTTTGCATGGGTGTCCCCTTTATCCAGGAATAAAGATGTTTTCTATTGCATAATTTCACTCTTGGCCTGTCTCAGTAAGACTCCAAATGTCATGTGGATTCAAAAGGGTAAACATCTGCACCAACAAAGGCGTTTCAATTATAAGTAACTGGATAGTCCAAGAATTGAGTGAAAGTCTTAACTAATTATTTACATTGAGAGTGAGTTTCATGTCCTGTGACAAGATTTCGTGCCAAGTCATGGTGTAGCTCTTACTGTTTGTTCCCTAGCTTATGTCTTTTTGGATGCTGTCTATGGCTGAGCCATGGTCTTTGTGTAAATGAACAGATCTTGTTCCCAGACAGAAATATTAATTGAGAGTGACACAGCTGCTTTTTGATATCTGCTTGTGCGTCATACCGTTGTGCAGCCAGTGATGGGAGCTGGACCTGGAGCCACCACTAAACCCTCACAAAAATTCTGGAGTGGGAAGGGGAGGGTCGTGCCCTGGACCCCAGCACTGGATGCTGCCTTGCCTCTTTTTAACATCTGCCTCTATTTTTGCTCCTCTGTCCTCTCTTTAAGCAATGGTGTGTTTGATCAAAAGGCATGTGCTGCCAAAATTGGAGCATATATATGTATAAATATATGTCCCTTTCATCTGCCTGAGTACATTAGAGAAAAGCACTTACACATGTCACGTGAGGACAGAAATAATTAGGTGTTTGATTGCACATCAGGCTTCCCTAAATGCATTCTCATCAGGCATTCAGGAAACATTACGATTTTATTACCAAGGGAAGGCTTTGCTTTTATTATTTTTGAAGGGGTAATTGTTTGGGGTTCTATAAAATACAATCTTCTAACAAAAGAGTCTGTTTGTTTTGAAACCTTTGGCATGAAAGAAATTAGTATTTCAGTTTCACAGCTTTTACAGTTGTAGCGGGTATCTCTATTAGCTGGTGTGAAGCGGGGAGCTTCTGTTATGTTTATTTTTTTAGTAGCCCCCACCTCAGGTTCACAGCATTTATGGTTAATACACTAGTACGAGATTCTGGGAAAGCATTAAAAAAAAATTTGCATGCTTCACCAATGCTCCACAAAATGGTTTGTCTTGCCTGGTGATGTTGAAGACATCAGCCAATATTTTAGTTGCTGTCCAGAATAGTAAGGGAGAAGATGACCCTAAATGTCTTCTTCCCTTTTTGACTCCCTCACCTATTCCCTTTCTGAGTTCCCACATGTTTTTCCTTAGCTTTATTTTCTCCTCTGCTCTACATTCTTTTGTTTTCACTCAAATTCTCTGTTCTTATACATATGTAAGTCATAAAACCCTTTCTGATGTTCCCTTTCATTCTCTGCTTTCTTGTTTCATGCATTTGGTGCCTGTTCCCTCTCCACATTTGGTTAGTTTGGCTCTACCACTTTGCCTTTTTTGGTGTTTTTTCCTAATGTTCATTCTGCCATGACAGACAGGTTCCCTGTCTTTTCCCAGCAACGCTGGGAGAAGTGACAGCACTACCTCTATTTCCTTCTTTTCCTCTGCTGCAAAGCAGGAATTGGACTCTTAGGATAGGTTGCAAACAGTTGGGCAGCATAGATGGAGTAAACACACGGGGGAATTTGCACCCTTGCCCTCCTGCAACACCATCTCCTCCTACATGGCTGTAGCATGGGAGCATATGTGAGATCCAGAGATGGGGATGCTTTGGGGTGCCTTCAGCCCTCATCTTTCTCCCTTTATAAAGTAGGATGGTGTCAGCTTGATGGCATCAGTTTGCAGCAGGTGTAAGTGCTTCTGTAGCCAGGTCCTAGGCAGGAAGAGCAACTTCCAGTTAAGTTGCAGCAGTTCAAGGTATAATGATAGAGATATCCATTAATTTAATGGGCACTCCAGGGATGACTGGAGTAGGCCCCTCATGGGATCTTGGGTCATCAGACATCCCACAGCTCTGAAGGCTCTGTTTCTGCAGAGACCATTCAGACCAAAATTTATGTCAAAGGGCCCATCTCTGTACATCAGCACACATTAATTCATCTGACTGACAACCCATCTAGTTTATAGGCTTCTGTTCCATTTTTAATGTAGTTGGTCATGTGTGGAGTATAGCAGCCTTTGAAGGAACCCAAAGTCTCTGAGGCAGCTCTCCAGCTGTCACAGAACTTGCATGCATCCCTGTGTATGTATGTACATGTGTATTTGTATATTTTCTTATACTTATCAAGGCTTTTATACTTGACTAAATTTCATCCTATAATGTCCAGCTTCTCTCCCAATATCCTCTACCTTTTAATATTTTCAGCTGCCTAATTCTTGTGAAAACAATTATTCTCTGCACAGTTTTTCATCCAACTGTACAGAAGTGGTCAATGTGTTCTAAATATCCCATTTTATGCCCAATTACAGAGACAGTGATTTCCAGGTACAAGAGAAACATGGAAATATTTCAGGCTTCTGTTCTGGTAGCCTCATGTTCAATCCTATGAAGAGAAAAAGGCTCAACTGTTGAAAAGAAGCAAGAATTGCTCATTTTGGTTTGTACATTTATGTGCCTGGTTTCTTAGAGATTTCTGTAGCTATTTCAGAATAATTTCCTTTTAACTTCTAGTAGTATTTATTTGCTCTGTAGTGCACTAACTTCCAAGTTATTGCATGTCGTTCTTATGCCTGTAACCACAAAGGCATTTTCTGTCTCTCCTGTAATACAACTATGATAAAGACACAGCAGTGGATCACTACCCAAGTCCTTCCAAAAATTGTATTTTTCCTTTATCCTGATCTGAAACTGAGCATGCATTGAACACTGGTAGATAAAGGTGAAGTCTCTTGAGGTAGATCACATAATGGCAGGGCAGGTTTCATCTGAGGAGGACCCAATGAGCTGAAAATAATAGCAGCACAAGAAACTAATTTAATTTGACATACCTATGCATATTTGTCATTTTATAAGTAAATACAGAAATGAAGTCTGTCTTACTATGATGGTCTAGAAAGTACAGATTGTCTTCCATGTGTAATCTCTGTGAACACCTGAGATTAAGGAGGCTGGTGAAGAGAAGCAGCAGCTCATGCAAAGATTGTCCAACCTCTATAGAGTAAACTTATTGTAAAAATTGAATTCCCAAAGTTGTTATGTTGGGTGTTAAAATACTGAGCTGGATCACACATGCCTTGCACTAGATGCTCAAGTTTTTAGCACATGAGGAAAGTTTTCCTCCATGTATGCTTGTTTCTTACATGCTGTGTTTTCTCCACTGTCTCTGAGCAAATTAACAGCAGAGCAAAGACTCTCTGAGATGCCCTGGACAGGCAAGATCTGACTGAAGGTCAGGTCCCACTTTCCTTTGGAAGCTGAGAGCACAGAGAACAGTGAAAACCATGTCAAAATACTCTATATTGAGGTCATTCTTAAAATGCTAATTTATACCATGCTTGAGATAACCCAAAATTTCTGGAACTACTCTGTATTCTGTTGCTTCTCACAGCCAAGTAGTTCTTCCTGTGCCTCTTTCTGATCACATCTTAAATTTATGTACTTTGACTCAGATCTTGCGTCCACTGATGCTTTTTTGAGACGGCTGCCATTTTCTCTTTGATTTCTCTTAACATTAAGAAGTAAATAAGGAAAAAGATATGGAGTAAGGATTAAGAAGATACAGACTAATTTTCTCCTCCCTTCTTCTTTTCTGTTGGAATCAAATAAGAATAGAGGCTGAGAGACGAATCCAAATCCCTTGTTATCCTGACAGTAATACTCTGCAGTACCACAAAATTTCCTCTTCCTCCTTTCTTTGGCTGTGCCCACCTGGGTTATGAATGGGAGCAGGAAACTCACTCATGCACATCCTGCAGAGGCTTCCAAGGTCTCGGGCAAGAGCCAGGAAGAAGCTGTTGAGCCTTCTTTCTACATGCACCCACTTTATTGGCATCAGGCTCAGGAAAAGGGAGAAGTAAGGAGACTGTCTTCCCAAGCTGGGGCCCAGCATAGCAGGCAGAAATAATACACTGCCTTCTGTGGGGCAGCATTGCCTCTGAGGCTTTCACATCCCATTCTGTTTTCTGTTCCTTTCTGCATCTAGCCTTCCCATAAAACTCAGGTTCCAAGTCAAATCCCAAGTTCATCCTGCCTAGTTTGTGACTTTTCTTCTTTTCTATCTAAAATATTTTGTTGAAGTAATGTAAAATTTGTTTTAGGAAGACAACACCCACTTTTTGCATCATGCTTAAGCTTCATTAAGAAAAATATCACCTTATATTATTTCTTTTGCTCTGCGTACTGCAAGCCCTGTTACAATCTTAGCTCCTTTCAGAGGTCTGGGATCGTTCCTTTTAAGTGCCTGCTCCCATCCTTGGCAAACCGAGTATCTTGCAGATAATTGTGACCACAGAAACTAAGTGCTTTGTGTCTGGGAAGAGTGGCCCATTCTTCCCACAATTTGCAGTGTAGGTTATTGAGGTTATTGATAGACTCATTCCTTTGATACACTATGATGTGACAACTGTTAGCAAATACTGACTTTATGGTGATGGCTGTAGTTTTGATACAAAAGTTTGGCCAAAAGATTCTCAGCTCTGCCATGTGCTTTTAATTTAGCTACAAAATTGTAACCATTCTGTTCCATGGCTGAGACATGAAATTTTGAAAGGTCCAGAATGACTCCTAAATGGCTTAAGCAGTCAATCTTGTCCTAGATATGGACTCCTGTCCATTGTATGCTAGAGTCTTCTCACATGATTAACGTAAAACTGGTTTCACAACCTTATGCCTGGCTGACAAATCCTGTCTGAGGGTTACCTGTCCCCAGTCTCTCACAATTCCTCTCTCCTTAAAGGTTAAAAAACACCAAATAACCTTCTCTTCCTCCAAACTGTTTTTTAAGTGACAATTAGAAAGCAAACGAAGATCTGTAGCGTGTAACAGGGCACAAAGACAGATGACTCAGCCGGTGCAAACATGAGATTGGCAGGGGAGCCACTGCAGCAAGTCCCAGCCAGGGCGGTGGAGAGCCTGACCTCCCTTAAATTGCTCCTATTGCCTGTGGAATTGCAACAGGGGATCACAGCCTAACAGCACCCCCTCCAAAGAGGGACCCCTGGCTACGTGACAAGTGCATATATTCTCTTTCAATAATGAAAAACACTGGCATCCCTTATTCTGTGTGGAAAGGGTCAAAATATAGAATGAAGGCTCTTATTCACACTCCTCTTGTGCTGTGCCTTTATTGCACTGAGCATCTGCTGCACCTCTGGATTTCAGTGCTGGCTGGGAGTGTTCTGTGCAGAATTAATCAACGCCAGAGGTTGCAAACCCACCAGGATGAGGTCCTGCTTCCTGATGGGCAGGTGGCAGAGTTCTGCTGCTTCCAGGTGTACTGTGGAAGCTAATGCTCAGATTAAGAGAATTGGGAAAGCATTGCCAAGGCAGTCTCTTTATTCTGATGAACACTTTGCTGAAACAGATGGCTACTAAATAAGAAGTTTGTTTGTTTGTTTGTTTGTTGAGTAAATAGATTGCACTGGTCTCAAATAGCACTTATTGCCCCCCAGTGGAACCAGTCCACTTGGCTGGGAGAAACTTCTGCTATTCCTCATTCTGAGTTTTCTGAACAGGAGATACCCATCTGTAATTCATGATTATCGCTTTAGAGTTTTGATGACATACCAGAATCTTTTGAGTAACAAAATTACATGTGGATGTTTTCTAACAATGGCAGCAATTAAAGATTGGATAGACTTATAAAGACAGAGAGGAGTGAATGCACCATCACTTGAAATCTTTAAATCAAGTGACTGCCTTTATAAAAGATATTTTTTGCAACACCCACTATTATGATGTTGGTGCAGAAGCCACAGAGAGGATTTCTGTAACTGAGGTTATGCAGAAGGTCAAATGAGATGGCCAGAATGATCCCTTCTGGTCTTAACCTATCAATCAGAGGGCATTAAATTTTACTCACTGAGCTGGACATGTGATTATGCAAAAGAGAAGTACAAGGATTTTCCTTCTTGTGAAGGGAGAATCTGGAAAGAATAATAACCCTGGAATAAAAATATTATGCTGACCTTCTTTCAGAGCATCTACAAAATTGCAGTGGGTCCTGTTAATGTTAGCATAAATACTCTGGTTATTCCAGGTGATGCTGGAATGCTTAGAATGGAGTAGATTATGAATGTATAATTTATTCTATGACCCAAAACAACTTTTTTTCTGATATTTCAAAACACTTCTGCATTCAGCTGCAAGATGGACAATGAAGGATTGTTCTGGAGTTGTTGAAGTATTTTAAGGAAGTTCATCCTCATATTTTCACTGTGATATTGGTCTACGCTTTTTATAACAGTGTATTGCAAAAGGGACCTTCTGTGATTCCTTTATCTCATCAATAGCCTCAAGAACCCTTTTTTCTCTACTTCAGTATGAAATAGCACCCAGTCTCTTCTGGATTGCTGAGTCTAGAAATTGGGATTAAGTTTTCCCCACTCTTAAGACGCAAGAAACTGAAAGAAAGCACATTCAGTTTGTCTGTTGGCTGAAGCTGCTTTTAAAAGCAGAGGGATGTGTGGGTGGAGGATGTGAGAAGGAGATTTTGTACTGGCATATACTTGTGTAAACAGATATTCAGTGATTTGTAAAGAGCTGAGCTGTACAGCACCCAAGAAATATACCGTCTTCCCCCAAACCTCCAATGTTTGAAAGCTGATGGGTTCAGCTCCTGATAATTGTTTTCATCAGTAGGGCCACAGACCAAACATTATTGAAATTTTCTTTCAATCAGTGTAATTGATTGGCAGCCATTGATTAAACAGTCATGTAAACCAGTGCTGACTACCTCAGTTTGGAAGGGAGTGGGCAAGAAATGGGAATTACCAATGTCTACAAGCACATGCTAAGTGGGATTGTCAATCAGATGGCCAAAGGCTTCAGCATGTTGTCTGCTAGCCTTGGAAAGTAGCATGGCATCTGTAGCAGGTGAAGTTGTCCTGAAAATCACAAAAACATCTCGATTTTATTTTTTATTTTTGTCTCACTCTGCTATCCTAGTTCAAACTTTTCTTTGATTTTCATGTTGTTTGTGGAACTGTATGTCAAAGGAGAACTTCTCTATTACAAAATTTCTGTGCCAAGCTAGGTCTTTTTGGTGGTTGCCACTGTACAAGGAAACTTGTATGGATGTGATTTTAAGGGCCTTATGGGTTTTATGAGTCTCTCTTCACAGAGAAATTATGCATTCTGTTGAGGCACAGGATTTTGTGCATCACTGAAAGCTTCACTGCTCAGCAAGACTCACAGAACATGAAGTAAGTCCTTTCTAATCGTGGTCTCTCATGTATTTTCTAGATCTAAGTCAGGAATGGAAAGTTGAACTTTGTCAGTTCTTAACCGGGCTTAGTGATGTGGCCCTGTGAGATGATCGCAACCTAGGCAGAATGAGACCTTTCTAGTGGCCCTTTGGGTGGTGATGGGACTTCTGTGGAGGTGGAAATACAAGCAGACGTAGCTCAAGCAACCTTGTTGGCTGACTAGGGCAGGATTGGAGAGAGGGGACACTTGAGCAAAATAGATTTTATATATATATATAT
>WBMZ01003792.1:0-21181 GCA_013400975.1 Atrichornis clamosus
AAAAAAAAAAAAGAGAGCTAAACTCTTGACAAAAGTTTTACAGCAAGGAAAACCCATTGGTCCAAAAGATTTGTCTGAGAAAAACATTACAGATATCCAAATGCCTGGAACTCATCCTCCTATAACTCCACACAGGATACCCTCTTCTGAAATCTTAAGAGGATCACAAGTTTTCTTATATAGAAAAGGTGTTTCAATGTGCTTTTCACAAAACTAGATATTAAATCAACATTTCCATACTTAGTGTTAGCATGCAGGTAGAAAACCTACCCAATAGCTGACAAATCAAGTTGTCAGACATATTTTCAGAGTCCCAGCAAGAAACAAATTGAATACAGCAACAAAGCTTCACTGTATAAAACAAGAACAAGAATTAACAGAAGCCTTCCACAACTACACAGTAATAATTTAAACTTTAGTAAAGAACATGTCTTTTAGATGGAATGACATTCAGTAAATAAAGTATATTTTAGATGAGAATAAATTCTAAGATTCATAGATTCAGCCCACAAAATGTCTTAAAAATACACCTTAAAATGGATTCATATCCTACATTGCTCCTGCTTTCTCAAAACAGTTGGGATCAACATCCAGCTTGATCAGGATAGGCTGAAGCCCTGCAAAACGTATGTACTAAGATGACCTGCTTCACAGAGATGCTACAACTTAAATTTTGTTTCTTTCTCACACATCTACTATGTAAACAGTTGCCTAGAAAACTTTAGACTTCTCATCCATTAAATTTTTTCCCCGCACATGCAATATGGGAAAAAACAGATCATAAAACTACAGTAATATCATTTTAATCATATAATGAATAAATTAAAGTTTATGCTATATATTGGATCCCACTTACTTCCTATCTTACATATTTGAAAATAGGCTTCTTCACTTTTGAGGACAGGTTGAGGAAGTTGGGCTTCTTAATCCTTGAGAAGAGACAACTGAGAGGGGACCCTATCAATATCTGTAAGTATCTGAAGGGAAGGTGTCAAGAGGATGGGGCCACTCTGCCGGCCAAGCAATAGGACAAGAGGCAACTGGCAGAAACTGATCCTCAGGAAATTCCACCTGAACATGGAGGAAGAACTTCTTTATTATGCAGGGGGACTGAGCACTGGAACAGATTGCCCGGAGAGGTTGTGGAGTCTACTTCCCTGGAGATATTCAGAAGCTATCTGGACACAATCCAGAGTGACATGTTCTAGGGGACTCTGCCTAGGCAGGAAGGTTGGAATAGACGACCTCCAGTGATTCCTTTCAACCCTAACCATTCTGTGATTCTGTGTGATCCTGTTAGTTGATTACAGATGCATAAAGTATAAGGGGGAAAAGAGAGTCTGTTCATCTGCAGTGTTTCTTCTACTTGGGTATAATCTAAATAATATAGAAAATATTCCAGGTAATAATACCAAATACTCCTTCTAGCTGGCAACTGCTGTACAGATCTTCAGACCAGCTGGCACATTGTGCACCTGGCCAGTTTATTAACTTTCTGGATCTTGCAATAGTCCCCAGGGAGAGGAAAAATAACCAAAAGCACAACTGATTTTTTATTCTCTTGACATTGAATTTATGCAGCCTGCCCCAGACACTGCAAAGTCTAGACAAAGAAGAATAAGCCTGGACTACAATCCCTCCTGCAAGCATTTACTCTGATGAGAGATCAGAGTAGGACAAATCCAAAACCAGCACCAAGATATTGGTGACAGGAAGTAACAAGAAACAGATTCATCAAGAAGAAATACCTCAAACTAATTTAATTTTCTTCTGCAGCAAAGTAACAGATTTTGTGGCTCAGGGAAAAAGCACAAATACTTTATACCTTGACTTTATTTATAGTTTTTTATATACTCTCACAAAACGTTCTTTTAAGAAAGTCTGGAAAACGTGATCTAGATAAAGTTCATTCAGGCTGGATCCAGCAGTTATCACTGGTTCTACATGAATGATTAGTACAGACCTGGATTAATTTTGTGGGCTAGTCCTGCTACATCTTTAAGTGGATGACAAGAAAGTGTCAGCTTATTAAATCTGTAGACCAAATGGAACAAAGAAAGTCCCCAAGTGTGAAGGACAGGATTCAAACCAAATATTTTTGGGGCAAACTGGAGAAGTTGGAAAAACCAGGAAAGAAACACAGCTGTACACACAGCATAAAAACAGTAAGGAGAACTTTGAGCCAGGTGTTGTGGTTTAATCCAGCCGGTAACTAAGCCCCACACAGCCACTCAGTCACTCCCTGCTCAGTGGGATCGGGGAGAGAATCAGAAGGGTAAGAGCTGGAAAACTCACGGCTGAAATCAAAACAAGTAGGGAAAGCAGAAGCTGTGCACACAAGCAAAGCAAGGAATTAATTCACTGTTTCTCATGGGCAGGCAGGTGTTCAATCATCTCCAGGAGAGCAGGGCCCTCCCCATCAGGTGGAACCGGTACTTGGGAAGACAAATGCCATCACTCTGAAAGTCCATCCCTTCCTTTTTCTTCTCCCAGCTTTACATACTGACATGATGCCATATAGTATGGGATATTCCTGTGCTCAGTTGGGGTCAGCTGTCCTTGCTGTATCTCTTCCCAACTCATTGTGCACATCCAGTGTCCTCACTTGGTGGGGTGGTACAAGAAGTAGAAAATGCCTCAAGGCTGAGCAAGCCCTGCTCAGCAATAACTAATACATCTCTATTATCAACACTGTGTTCAGCACAAATCCAAAATACAGCCCCACACCAGCTGCTGTGAAGAAAATGAACTTGACCCCAGCTCAAACCAGCACACCAGGTAAGAGTACTCAGAGAGAATCCATTGGTAAGAGGGGATGACAACCTGAACATGAGTCAGTCAAGCTCCTGAGCACAAGGCAAAGAAGTAGGCTGGAACAGGTAAACATGACTGTGCCCCACAGAACACACAGACTTGTCCTTCCACTCCACTGACCATCAGCAAAGCTTCAGCTGCAGTACTACATCCTCGCCTGGGTGCTGCATTTGAAGAAGCAATGAGCCAACTGGAGCAAGTCCAAAGATCTACAGCAAAGAGCAAAATTCAGGAAAACACAACCCATAGAGATATACATATAACTGGGAATAGCAAAAATGTGGAAAAAAGATGGAAGATGGAGTGGGAAGAATGGTGCAAGTGACACCATTCAGTATTTAAGATGCTACCATGAAGAAGAAAGAATATTTTATCTTGTGCCCACAGTGGGTAGGACTGATTACACCACAGGAAGAGTCAGCTTAGACATTATGAAAAATTTCCTAACAATTCAGATAGCAGCACAGGAATGATGTTATAAGTGTAGGGAAAATGAACTAGGTCTTTAAAATCACTGTTACTTTGAAGTAAAAGACACTGGGAGAGGTGCTATATCTGTAAGCAAAATTTTTCTTCCTCTTTCATAAGGCATGGCTTGGAAATGGTCACTACTTCATTTTATCAAGCAGCTACTTTAAACATCACTTCTAACTGAAGGATAAATAAATAAAAGCCAGGTAAAATGACTGCTTGTGATGAGAATCTGCTTTCTTGCAACTGAGGAACTACACATGGCAATGAAATAATTGAATATGGCAATGTGTTTCTTTTTTCAGCTAGCATTTTCTATTATTTGCCTACTTTTAGTAAGACACAACAAGATATGACAGTTGCTTCAATTTCTTGTCAAATTCTCTTTGTATTTTCATCTGCAATAAATGACAAATGGGGCAAAAGAAATGACAGGTACTCTCCTCACCATATGAGGAGGGGGAGAAAAATTGCATACACAAGTGATCCATTAGTTTAATGCAAAAGAGATTATGGAAGCAGTAGTCACTCAAGAGCAAAGGGATAAGTGATGTTCTCACAAGCCATTACGCTAATGGTGAGAGCAAGGGAATGCCTCTATAATTGCCAGAGAGCAGGCTGAGAGAGACCTCTGGGGATTCAGACAGTGCACAGGGCACAGGAGAAACCGCTCAGCCCTAGCACAGGGATGACTGCTGACTTACAAAATCACATGTGTTATTACAGACATCAGACCCATCCTTGTAGCCTTTACTTGTTAAATGTCAGTCCCTGGTTTGTTCAAGACCCCATGAGTCAAATGTATTTCAAAAGCATTCCCTATGGGAGTAAAGGATCAAGCGTTAGGTTCCCTATATCCCCTCCTCCTCCATTCATTTCCAAAGTTTCCCAATTCAATCCTCATCTGTGAATCCAGAGACAATCCTCACCTGTAGAGGCAAGAGCAGAGCACAGATGCACTCTTCCCCAGTGTACAGCTCTGATCTCTACAAAACCTTGTCACACCAAGGGAAGAAGTGAGTCGCTTCCTTTTCATGCCTCTAGTAGACCCAGCCCGAGAGACAGACCTTTTGCTGCTCTCTTAAGATCTGCCATCCCATGTATGTCTCCACCCTTCAGCTGACCTTCCACCAACCAGTTCACTGACCTTGCATCTCCAGGGTTCAGCCAGTGCCAAACTGCTTCTGGCCAGCACACGTGAAAAATTAACCACATCGATTTAAAGCAACACAAACCTGCTGAAACCTCAGTGAATTTACAACTCCACAGGAGGCTGGCACTGCTGATGCCTTGCACTGTGCTCCCTTCTAGCCAGTGAAGGTTGGAACTGGTATCTCTGAACTGTAAGTGACTCGCTAGCATGAAGCCTAAGCGAGGCACGAGCAGAGACACACACGTGGCCAGATGCCACGACCAGCCCTGATTCCCCAAACCTGCAAGCCATTTCACAGACTAGATGTGCTCCCTGCAGTGCTGTCCTTAATCAATCAGAGTTAAACGCTGCTTTAAGCCACTTTGTTGCCCATCATATCTCACAGCCTTGGTACACTGCACAAGCTCTTACCGATGGGCACACAGTGCTAACAAATGTCTCCCTCATCTATCTGTTGGCTTTTTGGCAGTCCACAATAGGTCACTCTTAATGCAATTTCATTTTCTTAATTAAATCTTCCCTGAGGTATCATCACAGAATTATTTTCCCTTTAGTTCCTTTATTTAATATTTCAGAATAGAGATAACCTCACCCTGCTTTCACAGGTTAGAAAGTTTCTCCCTTGATTAAACCCCAGAGAAGATGACAAGATTTTTCTTTTTAAGTGAATAACATTTGCATTTGTTCAAATAAACAACTCCTGAAAGGCCATATAACAAGGCTTAGGAGAATATAAAAGAAAAAGTGAAGCATAGCCAAGTTTAAAAAACCTAAATCAATAGCAAGAAACTAAGGGGTTTTTTGTATCTCATACTTGCAGAGTTTGCCTTCTAGTGAGAGCAGCACTTTTGTGAGTTTAATAAAAACCAAGGGTTTTCCTAACGTGTGTAATATCTGTAGTCACAGGGTCAAGGAAAAAAAAGAATCTCAGCTTTCCTCTCCAGAAGTACATCTCCAACCTGCACGTACTGAAAGTCTTGAACTCTGTAAGCACCCTGATCCCATAGGAGGAAGTCTCCAAATCAAAAGCCTTGAAAGTTCCTCCATTGGCAAAGAGTCCAACTCCTGATTTTTCAATACTTATGGACAGAATTATTGCCTGGATATGCAATTATCCCTTGCACTTTCCAAAAGTACATGACTCTACAAAGTTATGTGCAGGTGATTATGAATCAACCATTACTGCTGGTGACACCTTCCACTGAACATAATGACAGGGCAGCCCCTCTGTTAAAGCAAAACTGAACACTCCAGGAAGACAGACACAAATTATGTTAGCAATATACACTTCAAGCAAATGCTAATATGAACTACCACAGAAATACTGACCAGAAATTCCAGTCTTCTATTGCCACAGACAACCCTGCAGTAGATATAAGGTGAGATTTACATCATCCAGCTCTGGCTGTTTTGCTTAAATTTGCATTGAGGCTTTCTTGAGAGAGACACACAGGAAATTACAACTTACCTTAAAATATAGAATGGTTCATCCCAAGCCCCTCTCCCCACTACAAAGAACCCAGTTATTTCATTGGCACAAGGGGGCTCAATTCTAGACAGCTGAAGTAAGGTGACATATATTTAATGATCCCAATAAGCAACTTGTGCATGAGAATCCCACGCAGAACTCATTGAGGTCTTCTGCATTTTGGAAGATTTAAATATATCACCTACTAATAAGGCAAAGTCAAAAGTGTCAGAAACATCAGAAGCAATTGTCTCACAAATGGACAATATCAGACACAATTCTGTGAAATGCAAGGTGTAGCCCTGAGCAGCAGATTATCCAGTGTGTGCACACAAAACCCCAATAATTCTGTACAGACAAGATAAATAGCAGCGGTTCAGAAATAATATTGCAATGGGTATTTTGTAGTAGCAAAGGGAAGGATCCGAAGAAATAAAGTAACAAACTACTCAGGCTGTCTCTAACTACTGGCTCAATGAGTAGAGAAAGCATGAAGAGAGTTGCCATACTTTGTTGCAAAAAGAAAGCACTTCAGTCATTTTAATTATCGAGCACAAGAAGGGACAGAGGGCACAAGAATATGTATTTAAGGATTCACTGTATTTAGCAGATCCTTAAACCTTAGTGAAGATAAAAATAAGATTAACAGACCAAAAAATTGACCTGGGATTCAAATAAAATGAAACAGAGGAGAAAAATGCCCTCATTTTTAACTTGCAGAAAGCTGGTAACATTAAGATTACAATAGAAAAGGATAAAAATGACCAAATCATGGGCGAAGATTTTTGGCAACAGAGATGAATAGAAAATTACATTCAACAATAATTCGAGAACAGGGGTGAATCTGGTCTAATACAAAAATCAAATACTGCCATAGCCCATGATCAAAATATTGGTGGTGGAAGGAGACAAAGGAGAGGAAAGGGTCACATACAAGAAACTGGACTGTATCCAAATGAGAGAGCAGTAGAACAGGACCACACAAGATACACAGAGCTACAACCAAAAAAATGCAAAACTGCACATGAGTGTGTTGGAGTCAAAAGACAATTCGTCTGGGATTTAACACAAAAGGAATATGCAAAAAATAGGAGTGCATAGAATAATGGTGACAAATCAGGAGCAGAGTAGTATGCAGGTACCAAAGATGAAGGCAGAGGAGAAGAGAAGATTCAGGGAAAGATAAAAGACAACTGAGGGAGGATGTGACAGAGGTTCGCACATTCATGAGTGGAAAGAGGAGTGGAGAGGAGGAAAAGGGAGGGAGGAGGGGCATCAAGAAAAAGCAGTAGGAGTCAAGTTCACAACATACTAAAGGAAGTGAATCTTGATGCAATGGCTAGTTGAGCTGTGAAATTAATTTTCCAATACAATAAAAGTATAGATAGGTTCAAAGGAAAGCAAAGGAGATTTCACAGAGCAGATCTCAGTTGAAAGGTACTAAATCCACAAAAACACAAACAGTTAAGAAAGTTTCTGAGCAGAAAATAGTTGGGGTCAGGGTAAACAAATAATACAGAAAAGCAGTTTTTCTCACAGCAAAATCCCCGCAAAACACAATCTCCATTGCCTTAGTAAGCCTAGACTAAAGATTTTTACCCTTAGGCCTTCACATCTGTTCACAGTCCACACAGGTGACTACTGTCACAAACACTTTAAGCCAGCATAAACTGACACTTCCACAAGGAGAAACACCTTGCCTTCCTCCCACTTCTTATTCCCAGTCTTTGCTGTGTGTTTGCTTGCATTGCTACAAGCCTTCACGGAACAGCTAAGCAGACGTCATTCTGGGTTAAAACCACACAGCATAAAATAAAAGGTTACTTCTAACCCTGGCCACTTCCCTGACACAACTCTCCATGCAGGCACACAAATGCATGTCCTGACCCAAGGGAATGACTAACATGCAGAAAAGAGTGGCTAGAGAAGCATAAGGATGCACGGGGATTTTTTAGCCTGGAGAAGAAAAGACTCAAGGGGAATCTTATCAATGTGCATAAATAGCTGGTGGGATGGAGTGAGGCAGATCGAGCAAGGCTCTTCTCAGTGGTGACCAGTGTTAGGACCAAATGCAAAAGGCACAGACTGAAATACAGAAAATTCCCTTTAAGATACAAAACCCAACTTTAACTAAGAAGGAAAAAAACCCACACAACAGTGAGGCCTAAAGAATGTAGGTTACATAGATAACTGAATGGCAGATATGATACGACATAACATTTCTATGGGAGCTCACATCCCTGCTAGAAGAGCATTTAATATCTGAAGATTACAGGTCCATACACTGAAAATTACTAAGTATTCATGGCAGAGCACAACAAGGATCTCTGAAAGATTCCCATTTTAATCGATGGACAGCAGAACACCTCAAAGGAAAGGGAAAGGAATTTTCAAATTTTTTTTTTTCACATACATACTTGGCTATCCGTACTCAGCATAGAAAAAGACTAAGCACAGTGATGAAGCTTCTGCTAATTCTCTTTTGCTTTATCCATAGACAGACAAAAAGTTTGACACCTCAAAATTTTGTCCAGCTAATAGAGCACTTCAAGATTAGTTCTGCATCCTGCTATGTGAGTACCTGGAGCCAGAGAGCCAGTGACACAGCAGGGACACCCCTCCAATCCACCATCCAGCAGAAGAAGTGCCAGGCCAGGGGAATACTGAAAGGTAATTGTATATGCCAGACACAAGGCAAGTGCTAGCACAAGCACAAGAAATTGGTGAACTAAACAGAACAAGAAATAATCTTAGGATAATAAAAAAAATCCATTAACCGTCTCTTTCTTCATCTTACTTAGGAGATGACAAACTGCTGTGCTGCTGTTGTGCAGCATGCACTGAACAAGGAACCGCTCAGCTGTCAAAGGCACTGTCGAGTGTTCACATTGAAAAAAATGCGTTTTCCACATTCACTTTTCACCAGGCTAAACAGCTGGAGGATAGTCTTCAACAGACCAGACCAACCCACAGGGCAAAGAGTAAAGGTCTTTGAAGGAACAAGACAAATCACCACAAAATGGGAGAAAGAAAAAAAATTGTTGAAGTGGTAAGACTTTAACTGAAGCTGTTGTTTTCCGTTACACTGATGACTGGTCTGACTGCCACAAGGGAAGTGAAGCCAAAATGGGACATTTGTCTCCTTGATGAGAGCCAGTTTTGAACAATCTGCTGAGGGAGTTTCCCTTTGCTATACCCAAAGACAGCCCAGCTGTGTCAAAGAACAGGTCATTTTGCAAACAAAATTAAGGAGGTCCCAATACCATTGAGGGCCCAAACAGTAGCACTATGCTTACTTTGCACCAGATGCTTGGAAGACCAAACATAGGCTCCAACAGCTATAAAAAAAGGTGTTTGTGAGGTGGAAGGAAGTAGAGATTATGAGAAAAAAAAATTGCTCCCAGCAGTGTCAGGAGGGGACAAAAAAGAAATTTGCTAGCGGAACCTTTAAATCTAAACTGGGAAAATTGAATTAAAAAAGGGAGCAGAGATCCCGTTCAAGGTGATCTTATCAAGCCAAAAAGCAACTGTGTATGTTTGGAGGACAGGTTTCCCTCATTGACGTGTTTTTGTTTTCCAGTGCACAAGCATCAGAAAACCGCAAACTGAGAAATCTGTGTGGTCTCTGTCCCACATACATACACAGTGAATATTTCCACAGTTATTTTAAGACCTCATGGGCCAAATCTTGCATCCCTCGTGCAAGATCGGTGACTTAAATGAGCTTGGCGGAAGCAACGAGATCAGCCCCAGGCTTCCATGAAGTAAATACAACAGTACAATGCTTTAATGATGTGTGCTGGAGATGGTAGATAGTTTTTAAGAAATGGCTGTATTACGAAATGGCAGAGTAGGTCAAATCTCATTCTCTGCACTGTGGGAAATCAAAGTATTTTGAAGTTTTCTTTACAGCTGAAGCATAACAACAACCACCACCTTGCCACACCTCCATCTCTGATCTCTCCCAACTGGATCTGATCATTAAACAAGGCTACAGGGCTCCAGGTCCTCTGAACAGTTGCCAGATGCAGTACAAACACATTCTCATGAGGAACATTTTGATTCTGTTTAAAACAGCATTTTTCTTTTGACAGAAAACTGTTCCACTGCAAATTTTCATGCAGCTCCTCTACTTAATATGCCTCCCTTCCTCCCACACATGCATGCTCCAGAGCTACTTCAAGAAGATAATTATGCTGCATGTGCACAGTGCATTGGATTTGCTCCTACCAGGTCACCTATCTTCACTGAGAGTGAGAGACTCCAAAGAAAGGAGTCATCAAAACAAGGGTGATTCAATGTCTACACATAAATGACACGTATTCCCAAGAAATATATGCAAGAAAATATATATGGAATTTGTCTTGGTTTTCTAAGAGGCTTGGTAGCCTCAGGGTGGCTCACATACTGACAAATTCAAGCAGTCATCTATCTGAAAATGAACACTGTAATTATATCACCAGTCTTGATCAACAACTGACGATGTGCTGGTGATTTGTGGGGGTCTCTAGTTTTCAGCAAATAATCCACCAGTGCTGCACAGATCTGAGTACTACTTGTGTTTCCATCTCTTCCCTGTGACTCAGCATTCAGCAGGGCTGCCAAGGGCAGGTCCCAGCTCCTGAACTACACCTGAAGCTGGGCTGTGAAGACAAGCCCAGCAGGACGGCGCTGCAGGGACGTGAACCATGGCAAGAGAAGGAACATCACAATAGGTTAAGAGTCTCTGCGAAAGTCTTCTCAATGCCAACCCTCTCTGCTCTAAAACAGGACTATTTTTTTTGCTCCACAGCAATTATATAAAAATGGTTCATTACACAGAAGACTTGCTACCTCCAGCAGATGCAGAATTTGCCTGCTGACTTAAGCTCAAAAAGTTTTTTACCTCCTGCTTCCTTTAAAAAATGTATGTTTAGGGAAACAAGCAAAAAAAACCCCAAACCTAAAAGCTCCTAGAGGGAGCTAACTTTTTCTATTAATTTATCATGAACTGCAATTTTAACTATGTTCCTCTAATGAGAAATCCTCAATTGGCATGAAGTCCAACTGAGACCTCTGCAGCTACAAAGTCTCCCTCCTGCTCTACCATCTAGGAGAATCCATGAATAGAGAATCAAGGGAAGTGGTTATGGAAAGACAATGGTTTTGGCTGAGTTGTGCACCTGGACAGGTGCAGTAATCTCTCACCTTCATCTTCTCACTCAAATTTAGAGGTGAGCCCAACAACTTTCTAGGCTCTGATCCAAAGTCCTCTGAGGCTCGAAGAACTGGTTACCACACATGATCTGCAGCTTATCAAAGCTCTGACTGAATTATATTGGTACCCTATTACATAGGAATTTGTATTTGAAAGCTTTCATATTCATCATTAGCTACCAGGATTCCACTGAAAAAAACTATTGCATAAAACAAGCCAAATGAACATGCAAATTCCCACTGGATGCATCACTGAGGCATGAATAAAAAAAGTTCAGAAGACTAAAACTGAACACAGATATTCTGGGCCAGATCAAAAGAATGGGACTTATGCAAAATTTAGGCATTGAAGTTGAAAATGCTGCTGCTCAGTCCTTCTCTCAGCATAACAGGATTCAGGAACCTGGTGTTCTGCTCCCGTGCATCTCAGAAACACCAGTCTTGACAACTCATGTGCTACTCTGCATATAAAACACAGGAACCAGCCCTTGGCAAAGGCACACATATACTCCCCCTCCACCCATCAAAGCAGAATTATGCTCCCTCTTGCTCTCTGGCTCAATGAATCTTCAATCTTCCATGTAGAACGTAACGACTTTGGCCACGATAAGTGTAAAGCATGTCCCATACTCACACACACTTAGAGAAGCTCCCTGCTGTTAGGACACATTCCTGGAAAGTCACAGATCTAGGTCTGATCTAAATCAGGCACAAGAGAAATAGTAACACCCTTCATGGGGAGGGCAGCTCCGCCCTGAGCACCAGGCCCTACCCAACACATCAGTTTTGGAGTTCCTGCTTTTGAAGACGTGCCTCCCTTCAGGCCCTGTTAACCAACTTTGCACCTAACCCAGGGCAAAAGCACACTGACGGGGTGCAGCAAGCTAATTTTGCCTTCATTACGTGGGGAATAGAAGCCCTAGGGATGGCAGAGCAGAAACCCTATTAGTGCCTGCAAATAAACAGTCGCCAACTCAAGATAATCTGTTATGCCTCTCTTTTTGGTACAGCACTGCACAAAACATGGCTGTAGTGTCCTGAATATAAGCTAGTAAGCTCACAATATGCCATGTAGATTTAGCAGCTTAGATCTTCATTTGCTTAAGGCCCTCTTATCACTTTTCATTTTAGCATGTGTATGTCCCCTCTCGTGGTCCCACAAGGATTATTTGGATTAGCAATGCTGCATTTATATCCTTTTTTGGTCCAGGTAGCTAAAGCAGATGAACTGGGTTTTCAGCGAGTTATTAGAAGGCCATCAAATAGATTGATCTCCTGTCCATCTCTCAGACCTACTGCGATGAGGTCACAAGTCAGCCAAGCACATTATTCACAATGGCCCTTCCTGAGCTGCTGGATAATAGGGTGTTAAATCAGACTCCTCCTCAAACATCCTAATCATGTGTTCCCCTTGCTGAGCCAGCTTGACAGCCCATCTCATGCAAACCCTGAGCCTGCTACCACTACCACCACTTACGTATCAGCTTTCTTAAGGTGCATTGTCTCTCTAAGGTCAGCAGGACTCCCTCAGCAAGAAACATCGGAGTGCACACACAGAGCTGGCAGAATTAGGTTGGGAAAAAATAGGTCAAATCAGGCATATATTTAACTTGAAGTCCACACCTCAGAATCGTATTTTACCAACAAATAATTCATACATACATGCAATAAATTCACATTTTATAACCATTAGAAAATCATTCTGATATGAACGAGGCAATCAAGACATTTTACAGAAGCAGAGGCTCTACCAGAAACATTTCTATTCCCAGTCCAGAGGTTTAAACACACAACCTCTCCCTCACAGCCCTACATCATTCTTTTACTGTAATCAAGCAATTTCTTTCTGTCCTATCTTTTGGGAAGTTTTTTCTTACTCATTTCCACTGAGAGTCTTAGACCTTTTTTAGGGTTTTTTGAAAGATGGTGATGGTGCAGCATTGAGACACCCCTGCAGGGAGCCTGGCCCGGTCAGTACCCCTATTCCAAACTTCAAAAAGTCACCTTTGCAGACAGGTCCAGGCAGACACACACAAGGAAAGGAGAGGGGGCACGAGGGCAGTCTGCCCCTTTCTGGAAGTTCTGTAGCATCTCCCCTGGGCTTGTGATGATCTTTCAAGCTGGACAAGACAATACAGCTGACATCTCAAAAAAATTAGTACGTGGCTCCAACAAGCAAGTCGAGCTGCTGTTCCTTAGATCCCTTTTCTAGAAGATGATGTCTGCTTCCACCCTCCTGTAGGATCCACCTCTAGACAAACCTCAGTAGCTCAGTTGGCTAGTTGAACACACAGAGGTGCCCAAAACACTTTGCCACACCTTTGCTACAGTTTCGCTGCATTTCCTGCTCTGATTTTGTTCTCACATCCCAAACTTTTTCATTCCCTCTTCAGTAACAGTAAAACCTAATTTGTAAATTGCCCTAAGCACTTCACGATAAGCAAGTACCTTCTCTGCACCATGCAAAAGATACTGGTATATAAGAATTCAGAGACTTACAATTAGGTGATACATGTTTTTAATTAAATGTCCTAATATAATTGCTCAAATACAGATACTAGGGTTTTAACCTACATCATGTTATTGGGTATGGAGAGTAAGTCTGACTAAACTGTGTTTTAACTGTCTGCAACATAAAATTGCATGATCAATGCTACCTGTGTAGCAAACTGCATTGCAACGAACAGTACTTTGCAATCACTCAGTTCTTGCAGAGGGGGAAGGTTGAAGGGGAGAATAGACTATCAAAGAGAACGAAAACACACGTGCAGAGAGGGAGTCTTTGAAAGCCTGCAAAGAGAATTCTTTGAAAGTGACAGTTCTGAGGAGCATGAAAGAGTAATGCAAAGTCAAATTTCAAGAGCAGGTAATGTTCTACACCAGGATGTAATTTCTTGACCAACATGACAAATGCTGCCTTTAGTCAGGTGGGAAATCTTATTCTTTAATGGGAGCTTTGCTCACATAAAAAATGGGTAATTTCACACACAAAACAAAATCCCTAAGGAATGTTAAGAAGTGGAAACAAAAAGGAAGGTAAATCAGGTAGCCTAACTCTTATAAGCCTAATTAAAGTTGGGTCTTGGAAAGTTCTACCACTACAGGACCAAATGTTTCTCTATTGGAATAATTTTCTAGCCTAAGAAGTGAAGGAGAAAATACAGTTCAGCTCATTAGTCCTTAATACCTGGTCTGGGTAGTAACTCCTGTGGCTGTTTCTGCTTTAGCCTGCTGCAAGAGTAATGAAAAAGAAATGTCAGTGCTTCACACTGGCACAGGAAACAGCCGGCTTCCCTATGAGACTCAGCTCTGTAAAAAAAAAATAATTAAAAAATCACCAGAGGGCTCACAGCATTGCCCTTCATCAGGAAAAGTTCCAAATAACTCTAGAAGAAGCATTGCTCATTCTTAAACCAAACTCAATAACACTTTATCTCAGCATCACGTCTCGTCTGTGACTCAGGATACGTATGTAATATTTGTGAATCGTGGTATTGACCACACATTGACTACCATTTGAGACCATGGTACAGTCAAATTAAGCAAATTTAAGAGTTCGTGGAAAGACCTTACTCCTAATCTCTGTGCAGCTTCCACAACCCTGTAACCGAGGCAGGAGACAACCTAATGGCTATAGGGCATTTCAGGAGTCCTGAACATTTCTTGATCTTGGAAACGTGTGTTCTGACTCCAAGATCAAACATTTCATCCGCTTACCCCACTTTTCATGTTAAGCATGTTGCAACTAAATTTTGCTATTTAAATCTAGATGCCACTTCAGAGAGTTAATCCATTGTATTCTTTGTCTTCTTAAGGCAACCATGCAGTCGCACAAAAAACATACCTCATTGAAGAAAAAAAATATATTTTTTTTGCATTAAAAATCCTAGGCCTCTCACATAGCTTTTTTTTTAACACATCTTTAAAGACAATTGACAAATAACCCAATACCTGATGGATGTTCTGCATTAAAATGTGAATTTTACATTTAAATTTTCCTGAGGCTTCATTAAGACATAGGAATAAGAAAATATATCCTACTTTAACAACCCTAACAGTCTTCTCAAAAGAAGAGCAGCAAGTTGCCCAGCGTGGGACATCAGATGATCCCATTCATCCCACTAGTTTGTCAAACACTTTTAAGAGTGCCCAAGTGCCCGGACAGGTAGCCCCACACACTGTCATTGCATCTAGCAGTGGAAGGACTTGAGTTCAAACACTTCAGGAAGTGCCTTATAACAGGCATACAGTTCACAATCAAAGCTGGATTATCCCCAACTTCATTGCTTCTTAGCAAGGTCTGTACAACATGCACCATACATTCAGCTAAAGAGACAGATTTTGGCAGGATAGTTTGGTTCAGGGAGGAAGAAAAGTCACAGCAACACCTAAGATCCAGAGAACAGCTCCTTCACCCATCTCTGCTCCATACAACCAGCACTCTGGCATTTCACCAGCATACAGTGAAGAACGACTTGTTTGACCATCTCATCAAGTATTTCCCCACCTCTCTTGCTCTCCCTTCTACCCCTTGGGAAAAGCAGACAATTTCCTGCTCCACATCTTCTGCATACATGTTTTGGAGGGTTATTCCTAACCAGTCCTCCTCTCTACAAAAAGTATACAGTGGGTAGCACAACATCAGATCTTCCCAAGCTTGCAGGATTCCATCCTAAGTTTTACATGTAGATGTGTGAAAGTACTTTGTTGGCACCAGAATCACAGCATGCTCCTGGTTCCTTTAAAAAAAACAGGCCTTCTGAACCATACATTTCAGGACCTGAGGAACCTGATTTGGTAATTGAAGGTGCACACGGCACAGATTTTACTATGAAATGGAAAAATTAATTATACCACATATTTCAGTCCTGGTGTTCAAGAGCTCATTAACAAAACTACTTTAAAAGGTGCTAATAGAAACAAATGCCTTTAACATC
This sequence comes from Atrichornis clamosus, assembly GCA_013400975.1. Classification (NCBI taxonomy): domain Eukaryota; kingdom Metazoa; phylum Chordata; class Aves; order Passeriformes; family Menuridae; genus Atrichornis; species Atrichornis clamosus. The sequence goes on from WBMZ01003792.1 coordinate 16,040, forward strand.
ATAGACTTCTCAGATGACTCCTGCTCTGGAGAAGGATGACAAATCACTCAGTCATCTCTAAATTCCATATTGACTATATTGAAGCAATTAGCCATTTATTTTTAGAGCATATTCCATTTTAAACACGAGTGATTCAGTCCAAGAGACATTCTACACTGCATCGCTATTTAATGGGTTAACAACTCTCAAATTTAAATGGATTTTAATTCTGGGAGAAATACTTGCCTTTTTGATTTGCCTCCAGACATTGGTTGGGAATTTTAATTCAGGCTTCAAACCAAACAAATGTTGGTGTTCTACAAGCATCTGCAGAGAAATATAAAAATATCTGGAAAGTGTGAAAGAGCGAGCCTGTTTTGCTAAATGCATAAAATGAAACCTCAGCGTAGGTCTCAGTAATAGGCTTCCTGACTGCTGTGCACAAGCTCTCTCCCACAGACCTTCTGCTCTGCAGCAAGGGAACACTGCCTGCACTGCTGCATCCTCAGAGAACTTTGCAATACAATGGAGCTCAGCGCTTCCCTGGGGAACACAGCACTGATCACTGACTTCAATATTTCAAACACAAGCACCAGGGTTTCCCCCTTTCTTAAGATCTAAAAGAAATGGCTTGCTGTATCACTCCACCCCAGCCCCCAAGCCATCCCACACTTAATCTGCATTATAGGCAATGAACAAAAGGATGAGGAGCTGGGATCAAGCCAAGGCTGTTCGAACTTATGGAAAAGGAGGGTGAGATTATAAAGTGGAAAGTTGGGGCAAGGAGAGTCCTGAGGAGCTGACAGTAGTTTCTGTTGCTGCCGTCACTGGAGGGAGAGGACAAATGGGAGCTGCAACAGGTACTGCAGCAAGGGAACCCTGCTCCAGGCTCATCTGCTGCCCTCCTTCAACCCATCTCCTCCCTGCTGCCAATGCAAAACCAGTCCATGGGGCCACAGCCAGCCTCTTGCCCCCAGCAGTCTGCTGCCTGGGACAACAGCCTATTTCACCTGTAGTTTGGACCAGTCTTACTGGTCCATATTCCACAAATGTCTGAGATGAGGACACCATCTTGCCAAGGGGCAATCCCAGCACCTCCTAAGGAGCTCTGCCTGAAGAACCTAAACTTCCTACTTCAGAGCTAACGATGGGATACCCTAGCCAGGCATAGCTGATCAAAAAAGGCCAAGACTGACTCACAAGCACATTATACAACTGCCTAGCCACCATTCATTAACTATAAGGAAAATTACCCTGGGCTCCTTGCATCAAAGAACCTTACAATTTCTTCTTAATTAATTCTAAGCATCTTGCTGGCCCCAAATCTCAGCTGGAAAACATCAACTGGAGTAGGTGGCATCCTATCCTGCCCTTTGCTACTGGCTGTACTTTTATTTGTCCCTGAGTTGCATGACCCCCACCCTCCTGAGATTGCCAGTAGAAGACAAAGTATTGCTGTGTTTTAGGAGAAATACCTAAGTATACAAGATCTAGTCTGTTTTGAACTTTATTAGAATTAATGGTCGTGATACTTAAGGCCAATAGAAATATACTTTTAAGGAATTAAGCCAAATGCCTGCAGTATTTGCCATTCAGCCATTGCAGAAACACAACAGCACATGAAATGTTACAGGAGAAATGGGTAAAAAAAGCCTTAAACAGAAGCAAAACTGACTCATCTCCTTATTGCCAAAACCGAGAAAGCTGCTGAGTGTAAACAAACAACAGACATCCTGAAGAAAAGGGGGCGTCACAATTCCTTTTCCTGCTAATAGGCAGATACACAAACCCATATGAGCAGGATCATCCTCCAGCTACCGCAAGCCAGTCTGAGGGAAAGTGCCAACGCTACAGCAACGTTCCCAGCAGCACAGGTGCCACTGGAGGCAAGGGAGCATCTGAGGTAACGGGGACTCCCAGTGCATTGATGGTTCACAGTTATATGTGCTGGAAACATGTGGCAGCTGCAGGTAAGATCCACTCATGTAAGCCACATACATACAGACACCCAGCAAAACTGTTTTGGGCAGTATTCACAAAGGTGTGACTTCGACTTAGCCTGGCAAGCATCCCTTCTACAGAACAGGAGGGAGAGTGAGCCAGACCACTTGCACAAAGCCCAAGTTCTCTTCCCTGTCTCTAGAGGCCCACAGAGGCTGTGATCTCTGCATGCTGAAGCCAGGCCTTGTGGGTACCCCTAACTTTGGAGGAAACTACATAGAGAAAGACTTAGGATCATAGAGACATTTAGAAAGATCAAAAGTCAAAGTGAAGAGAAGCTACATTCTCTGGCAAAATCTGTCATCACAAACTAAGCTACTTTGGAATAATTGCTTTTTTTAATTACTAAAAGCCCTTCTGTTTGAACTTCGCAATATGTTTAACTGGTGTGGAAATGATGATGTTGTTTTGCTGGGTATTTTTTAAAAGCATCTTTCAGAGTTGAAACCACAGGGGGAACCTTAATGCCTGCATCCACAAGACAGATCTAACAGCTTTAAACAACAGCAAACCTAACCTCTTTGTTAGAACAGCTCCTGGCCCAACACCAACTGTTCAACACCATCACTCTCACAACTTGAATCCTTCCCACAGTGCCACGACAGTGTCTTTTGCGGTATTTCAAAAAGCAGCTAATAAGCTAAATTTCACTCACACTATTTATTAAAGTCAGTGCATTGTTTGTAAGAAGACTATTCAAGAGGAGACAAGGAGAAGGATTTAGCACTACCTCGAATGAACGCTTCTTATGTACAGACACAGCACGTGCAAAACTCCAGAATCTTCACAGGGATTATCTCACAATGTCAAAGGATGCTAGATCACATGCCGTGTACACGAAACACAAAGCCACTGAAAGATGCACTTCAGTAACAAGTCTTAGCCAGTTATTTATTGGAAAACAGTAAATACCATACTGTTTATTAGAATGCATTTAGGATACCGAGCATATGGATTTGTAATAAATTCTTTGGGATATTTTGAGCATGTGTACAGAGTTTGCTTGCACATAAATCACCATCACATTCAAATATTGATAGTTCCTGATAAAGTCACTGAGTGCATCAGTTCATGCTCTGGCCTGCTCTGGTTTCAACTGAGTAAGCTGATTGATACTAAAAGTTTAGGAGTCCAAAGCTCAGGTCACATTAAGTCAGAAACACATTAGCGATAGTATTACACAAGTGACAAACCATGCCATCCACCCCTGACTCACATGCTGCTCGCTGCTCACAAATGCTGGCCATCTGACCAACCACTCTTTGTTCTGAGCTAACTCTCTGCTCAGCCTCCTGAAACAAACAAGTAAACGGATCCAACATTTCCTCTGTAAGAACAGATACTCTTTTCCCCAGGACTAGACTAGACTGCATTGACAGGATGAGTGTTGTGTGTTGACTAAGCATGTGCTGCTTTTTATATCTACTTCCAGTTCCAGCATGAAAATCAACATTACACCTGTGTTGTCCAAATGGGCGTGCGCTTCAGAGACAGACAGAAGGCAAGAAGAGAGAGTAGCCAGGATACATACCATACTCCACTTCTTCACAAAACACACACACTACACAGAGAAATGATAATCCCTTCTTAGTGGAAAATCCAAATTTTCAAAATGAATCCCCAAGCTAAAATGAATTACTGTAATAACTGCAATCCTCACATGAGCACTAATCAGGACGGCACAGCTGACCACCTGCTATGTGGCACCACTGGCACAGCAGCACCCTGCCCCAATTGCTGCCGTGTTCAAACAGAGCTGGGTGCCCCGCAAAATGAGACAGTAGTGCTGGTAAACACAGGGACAGGAGCACAGCCTGACTGACTGTTGTACAGTCTCACTACGCACTTCTGCTGAGTGCAGCATAAAAATTAAAAAAAAAAAAAAATATTTAAAAAAAAGGCACTATTGCAGCTCCAAAGAGCAGGATGCAAAAATCTAAACCCAGGCCGAGTAATTTCTTCTGCAACTACAGACAAATACATAGGAAAAGATGCAAGAGAGAATAAAATGAATTGTACTGACCGTGTCAGTACAAACCCATTATCTACGCAGGCTGCAAAATGAGAAACGCAGCATTTGACAATGCTACACGCTAGGGCAAGGTTCTTAACATACTTATAAGTTATTTTATTTAATTGCTAACAAAAAATGTAGTTACATAATAACACAAGGTAATAACCAAAATATGAAGTCACAAGATTGGCTAACAGCAACAGAGCAGCGGGGGGAAAAAAGGCAGTTCGTGCTTTAAATTTTGCTGCATTGTCAAGGAGCCAAGAAACAAAACTGGGGGCTTCTGCTTTTACAAGGAAGGGAAGTAACCACCAAAAATTCAGCGCGGGACTCTTCATTACCGCCTGCGTGCATCCACATCCCCAAATGATGTCAATCCCCGCCGGCACGTCGCTCATCATAATTCTACACTATTTGCTCGCTAGTGGAATTCAGCCGACAGGCCGACGGCTCAGCCCGTAACCCACCGGGGCCCAATAAGCTCCTCGGAGTGCGACCCCCCACACACACCACCACCCCCCTCCCAGGGCAGCGCTCACGGGCACGGACGGGGGTCCCACTCCGCACGGACCTCCGAGGCACAAAGGCGGCACCGCGCAGCCGGGCACGGTGACAGCGCACACCCACGACCGGCCACCGCATCCCGCCGGCCGGGCGGGGGCTGCCCGCCCCGGGAACGGCCTTTCCCGGAGGCGAGGCCGCTGCCAGCTCCATCCCGCCTCGCACTTCTCCGCTAGGAGCCGACGCCACCCGCCCCGGCCCCACTACCCTCACCCGGGGCCGGGCGGCAGCAGCCCTTCGTACCTGGACAATGCCGGCCTGGGCACAGCTCATGCTCCCCTGGCGAGGGCAGGTCTCACATCCCACACGTGCCTGTCAGCCAGCAGGGAGGGAGGGCGGGCAGGGTGCCGGCGTGTCAGCCCCCGCCGAGCCGCACCATAGTCCAGCACCGGCTGATACGCCCCGCAGCACCGCCGTGCTCCCTCCTCCTCCTCCTCTTCCTCCGCCCCGCCAGCCTCCTCCCACCTCACCGCCTGTCGCTGGGTACCGGCCGCCTGGAGCCACCCACACGCCGCGGCGGGCGCCCGGCAGCGCCGCCCGGCCCGGCCCGCCCCTCAGCGCGCTCCTCCCGCCCGCTCGCCCGGCGC
>WBMZ01003793.1:0-119520 GCA_013400975.1 Atrichornis clamosus
AGGGAGGGAGGGAAGGAGGGGGGCTGGCGCGGTGCCCCCGCTCTCAGCGCGGCATGGCTGCGTGTGCCGGGGCGCCTGCAAAAGTTGCACTGGGGGTGAGAGAAAGGGAGAGAGAGACGGAGGGAGAGAGAGGGAGACGGAGACCGAGACGGAGAGGAGGAAAAAAAAAGGAGGAAAAAAAAAAAAGCAGCGAAGGGAGTTTGCAAATAATCAAGCGCCGATGGCACCGATCGCGGCTTCCCAGAAGGAGCGGGAGCGAGCGAGAGAAACCCTCTGCTGAGATTATGTGGGATCTTGTTTAACAACACATTTCAATCAGGAGAAAAAAGGAACAGTCAACAGAAGTTGGTGAAACACTTCTGTCTTCCCCCCCTCCTCTTTATAGAAAAGAGAGGAAAGGAAAAAAATAAAAAGGCAGCTGATTGAAGCTTTGCAACTCACTGGCTGTGGGGATCATATAATTTGAGCTCATGTTTTACAATAGCATGGAAAATTCCTACCTCTCCCCCTCTCCCCAAATAAATCTTCTATTCCCTCAAGGCATTTCACAATCTGGTTCGCTGACAAAAGTTCCAATTTATCTTTTTTTTTTCGTTTAGCTTACTTGCAGTGTAAATATTTAGCGGATGCATTTAAAATAAACATACGTTGTTGCTTTTAGGAGTCAGGTTGTGTTTTTGTTTTGTTTTGTTCTGTTTTTTTCTTTAAAAAAAGGAACCACATCAAAGAAGTGTTTACTAACTGAGATTGACAGCCTATTCTCCCCCTCCTCCCCTTCCCCCCCGTTTTTTTTTTATTTTAAATGATCCGTCTCTCCAGTTGAGCTCTTACTGTAAGATCACCAAGCCGATCAGCATCATTTTTGTCGGTGCATAGAGGAAAGCTGTAGGTGAAGCCACAGGAACCCCCTTTCCCTGGCAGGAGCTTTACAAAGGAAGGTCAGTCACCAGGTACCCATTACGCAGGCAAAGGAAGCTGAGACTCATGCAAAGCCTCTGGCAAAGGTGGAAACAAAACCTCGGGCTGTGATCCTGCATTAACTGCCGTCTGGATGTGCCTGCCTGGAGCTCCTTACAGATGAGCAGTCTGGGACTGGACCGGTGAGGACATACTCCCTTTGTGCCTGCTGTTAGTGCTGATCCCCCAAAACGCTGCCTCTCACTGCTGCTGGTGCCAGCCCAGACCTCTCCCACGGCAGTACTTGATCGCAGCAGGACTCAACGCCTGGCTACTCCCACTGATGTCTTGAGAAGGGAAGAGGTAACTTTTACCTGGGAATTTCGGTGAGAGTCAAGCACTCCAGCCAGCCTGGCCCCTTATCTCGGCGTGCTGCAGGTGCCTAGGCTGGCAGATAAAAGCAGGCCAAGGAACAACCCATGCTGACCAGCCGATGGAATGGGATGGCCATGCCTGCACTGCAGAGGACATGATCCCCAGGCTCCTGTGGGCCCTCTTGTTCGCAAGGTATCTTCAGTGTTTTGCATGATTTTTCTCTCTCCACTGAAAAATGCCTAAAACTACAGGAGAGCTGTCTCACGCCCCAGTAGCATTCCCTTTACAACATGAAGCTGAAGATACTTGTTAAATGTATCGGGGAGTGCCACGCAGGGCTGCTGGAGGTGATTGAGGGCTCGAAGTGGGCTGGGATGGCACTGGAGGAGTATGTACAGCAGAGGGAGCAAAACCTGCTCCTGTCTTATCCCTGCTTCATTTTGAGAGTGATCCTGAGACCAACCATCACTAAATCTTGGAAAGAAATGGAGCTGCCTCCAGCTGGACCACTGAGGAAGTCCAGGCCAGATGTGGAGGGCAAGCGTGCGGATGACAGCAGGCACAGTATTTGAATTTGCTTCTTGGCCCTCTTTTATTTAGCTATGGTGACCCTCAGGGTTCAGCTCCAGGCACAAGTCAAAAACCTCACATTTTACTGAAATGTGTTTCTGGTCAGTGTCATTCTGCACTGCTCTCTTCTTTATGATGGAGAACCTTACCTGCTTTCCAAGGCTACTGATGCTTCTGAACCCAGCCTACCTCCTTGCCTTGATCAGAGCAGCAGCCATAGAGCCCTGTCTCAGAGACACGGAGGAAATGTGGAGAAGTGTTGGAGAAGAGCAGAGGACAAAACTAGAGGAGCAGGCTGCTACAGGAACGGGCTTCACTTCTTGCCATTACATTCTGCTACAGAGTGGCTCCAGGTTAGTCACATTATTCTTGCTCTCCTCAGCTGCAGAGCGAGGGCAGAGGTGAGAGACTGCACTGATAGTTTCTTCTTCCTTTGTTTCACCCTGAGCTATCCCATAGCCCTTGGGGTCTGTGTTAACTCCACATCTATCAAACCTGGCAAGACACAAACTTAAAACATAAACCAAACTCACTCCTCACTCCTTTTGCCTGAAGAAAAGGAGGAAGGGGTTGGCAGAGATACCTGCAGGACTCACTCTGTGTGGCCTGAGCATGGAAGTGGTGTCCTCTGGCCCTGTGGCTGAAGGGTGGAGCACAAAAGGGGACACAGGAACAGTCAAACCTGTGTGTGACATACTTAGGCAAATGCTAAAGCTGTTGGCTTCAAAGCGCAGGTTATTCTGCCTGTTTTAGAGGAAAGGTGCTGAACTTGATGGACTACTTGGCTGGTCCAGGACAACAATTCCTGATTGCCTCTTAGTTTCAGTGTCGCCGAGGACATTACAGACTCTCATCTGCTCATAATGCGTCCAAAGATCAGAAAATTAATGGGCATGTTTTTACCAACAAGGACTGTTCTGATCTTACATGTTTTTAAATGTTGTTGCCAAATGAGGCCACATCTGACCTTGGCCCAGACTGGCTGCGAAAACATGGTGTATAGAGGAAGCTGGTGGTTTGTGGGGATGCAGAGAGAGCAGGGAACCTGCTGGGCACAGTCTTCCTCCCCAGCTCACACAGGGGCTTCCCCCTGAGAGTCTCCTTCAGAGATGACTTAGGTCATGTGATTGGAGCAAAGCGGGGGTACAAGCCCTTGCTGTGCTTCCCCACTGCTGTGAACAGATGGGGATGCACTCTGGAGATGGCCCAGCTCTGAGCCTACAACCTTCATTCCATTCTTCTTAAAACTGAGCATCCATGCAAGGTCATCTGGGCCCCTGAGTCAAGGCCAGCCTGGGTCACCTGGACCCCTGAGTCAAGGCCAAGCCTAAGGTCTGAACAGACCTGTCAGGAGCCTGTCGTCGGCAGCGCAGCTGCAACAGCCCTGGGACAAGGCCCTTCTGCTGCAGAGAGGTCACGGTCCATGCCCTGCGTGCCTGAGACTGCAGGAGGTGTCACTAAAATTTTGAATCCTGAGAGACTTACCCAACTCAATAGACTACTGCTCTTCAGCCCCTTCACTTGTGAAAGGATGGCAAACCAGCACTGGAGAGGCATTTTAATGTCTCATCTTCTGATTTTTCTTTTCTTCATTTGCATATTTGGGTCTCCCATAAACACAGAGTCTGGGTGCAAGTACATGGCACATCCAGCTGTCATGGAGTATCAAGTACCACCAAGGCAGCAGCATCCCCAGCTATGTCCACCATGGCTCCCAGGTGGTGGTGGCAGAAAATAAGCCAGGGAAAGGAGGGGTGGCCTTTTTACAGCACCGGGCTGGCACTCAAGGGGGCTCCATTTCTGCTCCACACGTGCAAATCTTGGTGGTCTTGGGATATAACTCACTTCTCCAGAAAGGCACATGGTGTTTCACTGGTGTGTCTCAGGGGACTGCTGGTAACAACCGGAGTCTATGTGTAACTGCAGTGGGAGTAGCAGGAGTTACTGTTTCTTGCTGGAAATGGTGATACTTTGGGCTTCTCTTTCTTTTCGTTTAGAAATTACTACATATTTTGGAAATCAAGGTGTAAGAAGGAAGGAGATGAGTTTTAAAACATAGTTTTTGGTCATCATTCCCATTTTAGGGGGATTGTGTAAATGGGCACAAGATGCCCTTTGGTCTCTCAGAGCCAGAAATGCCACGGTGCCATCACCTCCTCTTCTCTCGTGCCTCCACCAAGTCTTGGCTGTGCCAAGAGCAGTCCAGGGGCATTGCCAGAGGTGCCTGCAAGGATGCAATTTCTTCCTCTTTTCCCTGAAGAAAGCTGGGCAGTTTGTGGCTCCCAGCTTTCTTGGTTCATTGTCCAGCCACTGCATTTGTTTCTTTGGAAAGATTGAGCCTAAAACTGTACTAATAAAAGTACAGTATGTAATGTATGGTATATTAAAAACAACAACACCAACATAACAAATGAAAAAAAAACAAAGGAAAAACAGAAGAGACAGGCTGTAAGCACACAGGGTGAGCACATCCCCTTCAGTGACAACTTTTTATACCTGTTTGCCTTCACGGTGGAGCTGGAAGGCAGAATGTTGTTAATAATGATCAGGCCCCAAATCTTTTGCATTAGGCAAAGCAAAATATTTTTTTAAAACACCAGGGGAAGGTTTCCCAGTGAAATACACACAGATGTTTTCTTTTTAAATGTAAATCAGTGAGGGAATGGACAGTTTAATTAAAAGCAAAATTATTAGGTAAGTGCTGAGGGAATCTACTTTATTTGCTGGGTACACTCACATATTTTTACTGGTGAGTCAATTGCAATTTTTAATTTCTTTCCACCTAATAAGACCAGCTCACAGACTAGCCACTGTGATGTGGAATATTTGGGAGAGGATTTTTCCATGGATAGCAGGAATATCTGTTCTGTGTGCAAGTTGTGGATGCCCAGGCAGCATGCTATGGTACGTCCATTCCATCTCTGCTAATCACAGTCACAGAGTATTCTGAGTTGGAAGGGACCCACAAGGATCACCATTAACAAACACTTGCTATACTTTGTGGCATCACCTGGAGAAAATCCTGTCCCTTGTGGCAGGGATTTTGAGTCGCTTCTAGGTACTGAAACACTTGGGCTTACAGCTGGCTGGGATGCTAAGGGAAAGGTGCTACAGTGGTAACTGACTTTACACCCTGCTGCTGCTCTGTTGCTGGGCTCTGCTCCCTTCAGTACGACCTGTCTCTCCACACACGAGCCTTTTTGCAGGCAGGTGTTTTGTGGAAGCCCCCCTGCCCCTTTCCTCAAGCCCTTGCATCCCTCTTCAGCATTGCAAATGATACAGAGAGACTCCCAAGCACATCAGAAAACAGTCAGCATACTGGGCTGGGAGAATGACCGCTTATTTGTAAGGTTCTGAGTAAAGGCCCTTATCTTTGAACACATATGGAAAATATGCTGCATACTTGAGTGGGGTTGGGGACTGGTGGCTCTGTCACAGCTGAAGTTCAAAATAAGACCACAAAAACCTACAGCAAAATTATGCCATGCACCAGCGTGTAGGGCTCTATAAGAAATCAGATATTTTTACTCTGAACATCAGTGGCTTCCTCAGTGCAGTTCATGTGATGTAACTGCCCCTTTCAGGGGGTAACAAATGGATTTACAGTGCAGACGTACAGAGGGATGAGGCTTAATTCCCACTATGAAACCAGATGATGCTGATAAAGCCTCGGTGGCTTCAACGGATGCACCCTGATACAGACAGGAGTGTGGCAACGAGAAACAGGACAGATGTAAAGTGCTTTAGGTACCACGGATGGAGGAAAGGTGCGATGGAAGCGCACAGCCTGATTAGTGCCCAGGGGAAGGCAGAGATCTGGGTCACCTCTTCCGGGCCTACCACCACATCTGATCATATTTCTGAACTTCCTTCCCCATCAGGAGTATTGCTGCAATAAATGCCCTAAAAATGATGTGGCCTCTCCGTTTGAGGGGTTAAACACAATTTCCCATCGTCGAGCTTTTGTAGTTGGTTCAGGTATTGTTGCAGGATCTTGGATCCTTTTCTTCTTATTATTAATAAAAGAAACTTTGAAAAAAAGTGTTTAAGAAAAAAAGTGCTTATCAGATAATGAAATTCTAGCTGTGGTTGTCTTTCAAACAACCAGGGCCATGATTTAATTGGAAGTAATTATAGTCTTTTCTGAAGTATAATTTTTAGGGTATTTTTTCCCCTGACATTTGCAGTGTGGAAATTAAAAATAAAACGATGTCAGAATCACGAGATTTCAATCTGTCTTCAAACAATAATGTGGGCTAGTGTCAGAGGTTTGTCCTTGGCTGGAAGGAGGAAAAAGTCACTGAAGAAAATCTTTCTGGTGAAAATTGCCAATAGCACCTACTGGTGCATTTTCTGTGCTCAGAAATTCCTGAGAGACTCCTGCTTCCCAGAGCTCACTGGAAACCCTCCTACCTCTGCTGCAGTGGGAAAGGGCACATCAGTACCTAGCTCCTGAGAGCACCACGTTTGTGATGCAGGCTTTGTTAATTATTCCAATGGTAAGGCTGCATTAAGAGACACACTTAGAGCAAGGAAAAAAAATTCCCATTCTCATAACAAAGATTAAATGTAGTCCTTGCATCCTGCTGAAAACAATCCAAAGTTATTTCCATACTTCTTTTCTCCCTAATATTTTTTCAAATTTTTAAAGAGGAAATTTTTCAAATTATCTCTATCTAAATATTACTGTTTTCACTTCGCAGTTCCTCAACTTCCTTTGGTGAAACCACCAGTGCATTCCCTAAACTCCAAGTCACATATTCTATCTTACTTCAAGTGCCATTTGCAAGGGAGGGACAGTCCCCACGAGCATCAACTCAACCTTGTTGGTGGCCAGTGGCATCAGCAGGGCCCTGTGGGCAGAGCCTCAGCTGCTGTCAGCCTGTGTGGCTCTGCTGGTACTGGTGATGCTGGGATGCCCCTGGACACATATGCAGCTCTAAATACAGCCACTCAGAGGACAGTTTGGCCAAGCCTCTTAAATCAGATTCTCCAGACTTCAAATCATTTCTGTAGGGATGTGGACACACACACAAGGAATTGTTTTGCACTTCGAACTCTCGGCTTCTGGACATAACATTTTATATGTAATGCCCATTTAAAATCCATTCCCTGAAAAGGGAAAGGAGGAAACTATTTCAGATTAAAAGGGCAACACATATGAAAAGTTACATATGAGGCAGACTGTGATTACAGCACTGTATAAAGTGCTGTAGAGGATGTATGAGGGATTCTCAGTTCTGCAAAGTGTGTTGACTGTTTGATGAGGCATTAGGTGAGGTCCCCTATCATTACAGACTCTATGGAGTTATTAACTAGATGATTTAAAAGCCAAATTCCTACTGGGCAATGCCTGCCTGTCCCACTCATGTACCCCACCTCACTGCTCAGCTTTATATATCCCATTCTCACTCTTCACCTTAAAAAATCCCTTTGTTTGGCTTTTAGTGGTGAAGAACAGCTATGTTTCATCTCAGGCATGGCTTCAGCAACAAGGGAAGGGATTTCCCTCTACACTTCAGCCTCTGAAACAGCCTTTTCAAAGAAAGGAATTTTATTATATGGGAAAAAAATCATACAGACTGAGGTAAAATTTTGGTCAGGCCTTATAAAACAAACTCTGTGACTTTAAAGTAATAAAACTTTCTGTGGTGCTATGTTGGAGCTGATCTTCTATACTGTACTTCAGGGATAAGTACGGATGTGCTGACAGAAACCTCGTGGCTTCCAACCCATGTGCTGTGGAGAGCCTCGAGGGATTTTCTGGAAAGCAACTGCTTTTCCTAAGTTAAACATTTTTATCCCCCCTCCCAAAATGGCCATCAGACCAGCAGTGTTTCAAAGACAAGCACACGTGTTCACTTCCATGACTTTCATGCTGTCAACAGAAAATATTTGAAATTGCAGGCAAAGTTTCCAAGAAAGCCGATATGGAGATTTTCTTGGCTTAGATTAACTTTCCGAGCACCTTCCAGCAATTCTTCTCCTGTCTTTGCACCACTCCCTCACTCAGCTGAGAGCCTGGAGATCTGAGCCCATGACCTGACCACGGATCTGTCTGGGGACTCTGTGTGTTCAGGTATTGTGGGCCAAGGAGTGCATTTGGTGCACGCAGTGCCTGCCACAACCAGCACTGAGCTTGGCGGGAGCCTTCTGGCCAGGGATGGAAAACCCTTCTGGTATTTGCACTTATTTGGCCATGTAATGGACATTATCTCTTGTCCCAGCCCAGATCTTTATGAGAACCAAACCTGGCCGTGATGTCTGTCGCTGCTAATGCTGTACCAATAATAATAGTTCAGCTCTTGGTGATGGGTTCACACAAGACCATTGTGCCTTGCTGATTAGCCACAGCCTGTGACTATCACAGCTTTAAAGATTGTGATCATGAGGTCTTGTCTTGAGACCCTGCTGCCCACCCTCTTCCACACTGAAAGCCAAATAAATATTTACTGCTTCTCAAAATAACATCTAGCCACACTCACCCTTATTGCTGCAGAGTAGTTCATCTAATTGAAATAAGAACATAAGTAAACTGTTTGTCAAGGCAGTTTATTAGGAAAAGATTGCTGTGTCAGGAGCTCCCTCACTGCGAGAGATGCTGTGTTGTCTCTCTTAATATTTAATGTAATTTTAATAATATTTCCCAGTTAGGGGTGCAGGCTGATGCTACAGACTAAAGGCTGCCAAAGTGGGGAGGAATAAAAGCTTGAGGTCAGCTTCATTCCATTGACTTTTCCACCTGGGGGCTGGGCAAAGAGCAATGCTGCTCTTCTTCCAAGGGATTCAGCCACCCCCAGGTACTTCTCTCAGCAGCTTTACCTCAGATTTGTGAATATTGCCTTTTTTCACTCAGAATCACACTTTAAAAGGCAAGGGCCACATCCTGAGGTGGTGGAGATGAGAAACCCACCTTTTTCCTTTGACAAACCCCTTTCTCTTTGCAATGCTGCTCACTTGGGCTCATTAATCAGACAATACCATAAACTACTGAATCTCAGAAGCTCGCGATTGCATCTGCAGCTACAGCGCTCTTGCCTGTCTCTGGCAAGTCTTGTTTCGGAAGCCTCTGGGCTAAAGCTGGAGGTGTTTTAGCTCAAGGAGTGGGGTTCTGCAGCACAAGTTCCCCCCAGCCCTCACAGCCTTGGCTGCAAAGCTGCTGCACTGTCAGAGCATGCCCTCCCTCCAGACTTCTGGAAGCAATGCCCAGCTCAGGCTCTTTCTTCTTGTGAAAAGACTCATGGCTGAAGGACCATGGAGTCAGAGCCTTTTGAAGCTGCTGCATAATAAGCTGTATTCTTTTTCCAAACATCACTAGACAGTTCAATAATAATTACATGAACTTTGTAATCAGCCAAGCCAGCATAGGCATCTACCTGACCTACACGTAGCATTTGTGAGTAATTTTACATAAAAGGCAGGTACTTTTGTACTTAGTGCACAGGACCTGTGCACAAACAGCTATAGAAGGAGGGCCCAATTATAAATAAACTGTCCTTAGTTGTCACTTTGCTGTCTCTGACTTCCCACGCATTCAAATGGTGAGACTGATTCATTTAATCTTACTCTAAAGCAGCAAGCCACAGAGTCAGTTTCCTGACAGTTGCTTAAAAAAGTGTAGCTGAGCTCTCTTAAATTGTCTTCCCTTGTATTATATTTAGACATTGTGATTAGAGTATCTGTCACGATATGCTTTTACTTTAAAGCAGAAGTTCAAGCTGCTTTCTGAAAGCAAACAGAGATGCTCCTGGGAACTGAGGGGGCATGAGAGCTGGGGTTCAGCATTTAGGAGCAGAGATCTTCAGCACTGCTTGCGCTGCTGGCTCCCCCTGCACAGCCAGCCTTATGAAAACCTGAGTTTTCAAACAAGTGCCACGTTACTTACCATAATGAGACTGCTGGGAAGGGTGGAGGCAGCGAAAGACTTAGCGGCTGTTTCCAAGCGTTTTAGAAATACCAGCTGAGCAATCCTTACGATCTTCCCTTCTCCCCTCCTTCCCACTTCTCCCCCCCAAACCTTGTCAAAGGCTTGGATGCAAAATCTGGACACTTCTGTCATATGAACATGACTTTCATATGTTTGTGTCAGTGCAAAGCAGATTATAATGACTACACTTCATGCATTTTACTCTAATTAAGTCAGTGGAGGTTTCAACACAGATACAAACTCGACGAGCAGCTCTGCCCTTGACAATTGCCTACCAAAGAGAATACCTGAAAGCTCTTGTTTTGCTAAATATGCTATTTAATATTTTGTAATGCTCAGATAAATATCCTCAGTGAACGAAGAGCCTTCTATGTTTCTCTAGTATTGTGAAGGAGGTTATTGGAGTTACGCTGAAGGAGGTTTCCTTGTTCCACGACTTGCTTTGCCAGAGCACTTGTCAGATACTGAACTGCAGGTCCCAGTCCTACTGACCATTGTCTGTGATGAGGAGACCCCCAGACTCCAGCAGGCTCTCTGCCACTGCTCTGGCAGCAGGAGCTCTACAGCAGCCTGGCAAATGTAAACAGGATCTGGCACACAGGACCAAGTGAAAGACCTGCTGGGCTCTAAGGTACAAGGGGAGATGGGAAGGGCTCTGTGTAGATGGAGAATGGTAGGGAGCAGATGTCACTTCTGTTGCATTTTGTTAACCTGGAATAAATACAGCTGGGAATTTAACACACTGAATTGAAAGGTGAATTTCTCCCATGTGTCTTGTATAGGATGCCTGTCTTCCTCCTCTAGCTGATCTACAGAGATCTGTAAATCTATTATTACTTCCATAAAGCCTCATAGAAACTTGTGCTTTAGGTTCAGTCTGTAGAAAACTTGAGGTCCTAGATCCACATCTTAATGTTTGCCCAAATGTGATTGGATTACCATTCTTTTAAGATCAGTGATATTCCTTTCCCTCAGATAAAATTGTCATGCTAGAAGTTTTCCACCATCCCTGTGTCTCTAGAGAGAATATTGGAGACTTGAAGGTGACTTTTCTGAGAAATGGTCTCAATATAATTCCAAAAATACTTCATAATTTGGAGCCTGCTCCTCAACCTCCAGCAGAGATCAAAGAGATCCCAGAAAAAAAATTAAGCACCTTGCATTCCTAGGAGCTGAGCCTTTGGCTGTTATGAATCAATCAACTACCCTTTTATCAGCCAGATATAAATTGACTTAGGGCATTTTGGAACCAAAGGCTAGCATAGGCTGCTGGTTTAGGCTTTGTTTTCATTTAAAAGTTTGACTCCAAAGGAAGATCTTTGTTTTCAAACTGTTTTTTACATCTTCTTGTTATTTTCACTTTCAAGCTTTCTTGGCCAGTTGGGTATGAAAAATTTGTTCTTGCTTCCTAGTGCCAAGATCACCTGTTGATGGTACGTACGTATGGGGAGCTAATGACTCTCTGCCATAGGTATTTATGAGGTTCCAGTCACTACGGTACCTGGGTGCCAGGTACAGTATTGAGATAAGCATAAATGCTATTGAGCGTGGACTCTGCTCTTCCCACTCGAGCGCTTGGCCCCTTTGCCTTGAAGACTTTGTCCTCTCCCTCACGCTGCTTCTCGTACTTGTGTGGCATCTGAGGAGAAGTGGGGTTTGTGCTTTGCTGTGAGACAGCCCTGGCTTGTGAGCTCACCCGGGCTGTACCTGGTGCCCGGGCTCCATCCTGGATCACATCCTGCTTCCGTCCCTCCTGCTGGCGCGTGACCTGAGGCGCCGGCACTGCCACCAGAGCCCACAGAGCCTGTAGCCTGCACACCAGCTGAACTGTTTTCCGTAGGATGTTTCCCAAAATCCAGCAAACTGTGGCAACTGGGAGAGCTCGAAGTCAATCGAGCTGCTGCTTCCCAGCCTGTGCAGGGTCACAGAAGGTGTCCCAGTCAGACAGCATGGAAAGCTTTGATCTCTTTGGATGAGGAGCTGCCGGGAAGCAGAGGGCTGCTGGAGCCTGGCTGGCATTAATGTGGAGAATTTCCTCTGCCTACTGGTACTAAAGAGACAGTTTGCTTCTCAGACAAACTAGACCCTTTGACCAACTTGACCACAGCTGTGGCCAGAGACTCAGTCTCAGCCTGATTTTGAGAAAAACACATGCCTGGAACTCCATTTCTACCACTACAGAGAAATTAATATGATCCCACAAGAAAGTGGAGATGAGATGAAAAATGCAGGTCACAGTAGCAGCTAGTTCCTAAGTGGGACAGGCATAAATTTCTTTAATATGGATACAGAAGAGGACGTATTTTGTTTCTATTGTTACTTGATTGTGGGAGGCTAAAAGGAAATTTTCTCACAACCTCAAGAAAGAAGTGTTCGGAACAAGTTTTTAAAACGTGAAAATTAAAACAAAAAATTAGGAAGGAAATCGAAATGGAGCATCTGTGTATAATTCTTTCCCCCTTCTTTTTCATCAGCTATTATGGTTCTAACTGATGTCCAAGGAGCAAGCTGAACATGATTTAGAGATGAAGAAGAAGGACTTGCACCCTTGGTAAGCCCTGCCTATGGGACAGCAACACCAGGACATGATGAAAATGCTTAAATAAGGAATGTGCCATGAACCAACATTTATCTCCTGCTTACCCTTACAGCTATTTCCTTACCCTCAAATTTTCAGGAATGAAAAGCTGTAAGGACCAGTAATTATGCAAGGACTTTTCCTTTATGTATCACTGCTCACTCAAGAATTTCAGCCCATTACACAGACAGCAGTGACGTGCTTGGCAGGGGCCCTTTGAAGCACGTAATGCCACTGCTGCCAGCTTGGTTTTCCCAGCGGAATAGCTGCTGCAGAGGGAGATGAAAGGGTGGAGGCTGCACTGCTGGGACGCCCCCACCTTCCTCACCCTCCCAAGTCGCTGATGCCCCTCCTGCTTTGCCCTGGGTTTGTGGCCTCACCACCCACCTGAGGCCAGGCCCTGTTGGGGTGACAGTGCATTGCCAGATCCTGTGGTGCACCAGGCACCCCGCACCCAGTGCCCAGCACCCAGGGCCAAGCAAGCCAGCAGCCCTACCCCTTGATGGCTGAGAGCTGCCCCATGACACCGGGAGGATTGCAGAGAGCAAGCAGGGCTGGAGTCGGGTTGCACTGACTCCCAAGGACCCGGCAGCGCCTTCCCAGGGAAAATACATGCCCACATAAACAAAGAGGGAAATAATGATAAACGTGTAATTAACTGAGCAGAAGTAAAAATGGAAAGCTGAAAGACAGAAAGAAAAGAAAAGCACCCAAGCTTTTTTGTAGATGCAGAGGCTTGCATTTTGCATCTAAAGAAATAGAGGAAGAAATTTAAATACATACTTAGAAAAAATTCCAATGGGAAATGTGAAAAGAACCACAAGCTTTTATGAGGAAGCCTCTGAAGAGACAAAGCTATAAATGTACAATTCCAAATATCAACCTTTGCTTCTTCAACAGTAAAAAACCCCAAGTAATTCATTCCGTATAGAGTGAAAGCAAACTTTTGGGAAAGCATCTGGGGACAGTGCTGGAAATTGCTTATCCTATCATTTTTGCCCCTGTCACTGGGCAGTATAAGTGAGGTAGTTATTACAAGTGCTATTTATTCTAAGAAACATTGCATTCCTTTCTTCTCACCGCTGTCTTGCTTATAGCCGGGTGTATTTATGGAAATGTGCTCGGAGTCCTGAGATGCACTACCATCAGTCTCCCAGCACCAACCACTCAGAGGTCAGAGGAAGGATAACAGACTCCTATCCAGTGAGTTACCCTTGTTTCCCATAGAATCATGGAATGGTTTGTGTTGGGAGGGACCCTTAAACACCATCTGGTTCAACCCCACTGCCACAGACAGGGATATTTTCATCTAGATCAGGTTGCTCAGAGCCCTAACCTGACCTCCAACCTAACCTTGAATGTTTCCAGGAATGGAGCCTCTTATCACCTCTCTAGGCCACCTGTGTCAGCGTTTTACCACCTTCATCGTAAAAAATTTCTTCTGTATATCAAGTCTGAATCTACACTCCTTTAGTTTAAAACCCTTGCCCTTTGTCCTGCTGCTACTGTCCCTTCTAAAAAGTCATTCCCCATAATTCTTGTCAGCCTCCTTCAAGTCCTGGAAGGCCACTATAAGGTGTCTCAGGAGCCTTCTATTCCCCATTTGAACAACTCCAACTCTCTGAGCTTTTCCTCATAGGAGAGGTTCTCCAGCCTTCTAACCATCTTCATGGCCCTCCTCTGGACCCACTCCAATAGGTCAATGTCCGTCCTGTGTTGGGAACCTCAGAGCTGGACACAGCACTTCAGGTGGTGTAAAAAGAGCAGAGTAGAGGGGCAGGATCACATTCCTTGCCCTTCTGGCCACGCTGCTTTTGATGCAGCCCAGGACACAGTTGGTTTTCTGGGCTGCAAGCACACATGGCTGTCTCTCCATTTTTCTTATTAAGGAAAAACTGACGAAAAGGGTAGGTCCTGTGGAACACCCAGAAGACTGGTAGCTGCCCATGACAAATCTCCCATGGACTCAAAAACAGAAGGTGGTTGTTAGTCCCTTCCTAGGAGGATGTCCTACCCCATTAAACAAGCTGGTGGTGGGTGAAATTGGGGTAAACACTAAGTAGAAAATGGCTTATCAGGGAGGCAGGTTCTCACTTAGAGAGCTCCTGACTGAAAACCCAGTCTTTAACTTTCTTTGAAAGACTATATGGAAATCAAACTTAAATATGCCTTCTTTGCTCAACACCACAAGGTACCCTGTGTACTCTGCTCTCACGTTTCTGGGTGAAAGAAAATTCAGCAGGCAATTTGTCACCGAGTTAAAGTCACCACTATCAAAATAATTCTGGATCCAAAAAAGCCAAATAAAATTGATCATACTTGTAGAAATGTATTTGGGGCCATGTTAAAGAGGCTGGAGCAGCTGCTGCTCGCCTGTGTAGGCAACACCTGCATGGCTTGCAGTGGGGGATGGCTGAGGGAGGGCTGGCTGGGCCATGGCCTCAGCTTGAGATGGAGGGGCTGGTGCTTGGAGACCACATCACATTCCTCAACCTGGGATACACCAGAGGCTCCAGAGACAGGGCAGCCAGGTAGGTGCTGCCTCTTTTCCAGCCTAGTTAGACGATAATGGAAGTGACACTTTAGGGAAGAGATTCTGGCAATGTGATTGAAAAAGAAAAGGACATAAAGTTCCTTTACGATTCCTCTATGATTTTGTGGCTCTTAGCACACTGGGTGGTGGGACTGGAAGTGTGGAAGCACAGCACAGAGACAGATTTTATTAGTTTGATAAACTAGAACAACTGTGTACTTTCACACTCCATCACTGTAACCAGCCTTTGGTGAGACAGTGTCTTTGGCCAAGGCTATTTCTAGGGAGGATTCTTCTGTCCTTATATTTACCCTGCCTATTGGGCACATAAGAGCTGTGCTATTTAACCCTTCTTCCCCTTGTTTATATTCCCCATTCCCACACAACCCATAGGCAATGTTGTACAGCACTACCCCCTCCCCCAAACTTTCCCTCTTTCAGTTGGTGTCACCACAAAGGAACAGATTATTACTGACACTGATCCCAATTTAATCCTTCCAATAATCTGTTTTTTTCCAAGCCTATTTATATCCTTGAAATGACAGTAGGGTTTAAAGTGGTACAAATACCTGAGCCTAAGCATTGGTACTATCCACACCAGTCTGTTCCAGTTTTGACCCTTCAGAATAAAGTGTAACCCCAAATATTATTTGATAAATACCTTCCCAAGTGTTTGTACTGCTAGACTTGTCCTTGGTTCCTCTTTTTGACTAGCTTTTTCACATTACAGGTTTATTCTCTGTTACACTGGTATCATGCTGAAGTCCCCAAACAAGTTTTAGAGCTCATATAAATGTAGAATTTATTTTCCCTTTGTGGATTTTAATAACTTTCTGATGTTTGGAAATGATCTAGAAGTAAAGCTTTCATAGCAATGTAAGAACTATAAACCCATTCTAGTTTGTTATTTCATCCAGCAATTTGAGAACTTTTTTTATTTTCCTGGGCTTTAAGGTGATCAGCCAATGTTTTCTCCCATCCCCAATCTCCTTAAGAAGCTTATTAATGCTTTACATTGAAAATAAAGACAAATCAATCTGAAAACAAAGCCATCCTTAGGGCTGCATATTGCAAATGTGCTTGCTGGACTATTTCCACTGTTTGTAACCAATTCATTTTAATATTGCTCCTGCTTCTTGCTAGATCTGCAGAACTTCACTTCACATGTAGCCAAGGAGCAGTTCAACCAGCAGTCAGCAGGTTTTTGTTCTTTTTTTCCCCCCACTCTTATAATTCAATGCAGTGACTTGTTTATATAACCAAATCCTTTTGTTTCTCCAAAAGGAACTTGGCCATTTCACTGAGCGACAACACCCGTGGTAGGTGATGGTCTGTTTTTTCCAAAGCAAAGACCTCAGTTTTCAGCAGGATTTACATTCCAGTAATAAATATTTAAAGGAATTATAATGGAACTGGAGCAAAGAATGTCTCTCTGAAACACACACACACATGTGTATACACACACACACACACACACACACAAAGACATGCACACTCACAGTCAATTAGTCTGGGGTCGCGCCGATGCAGATGGTGCCTGTGTTCAAACCCTGAGATATTTTGTTTTTTCCATTAGGAAACTTGGCCACTTTGGATTTTTAATACCCCATAAAAAGCTTATAAAATATTATTCCTTATTGTCTGTATAGCAGGTCACTCAAACAGCTATATCAAAGGCACTTTCTGCAGCAGGATCTCTTTCTGTCCCTAAAACGATGTAAGAAAGAATACAATCTGTACTGATTTCTTGCTGTCCTTTCCCATGTATGAGCTTTAAGATTTTCAATCGTCTCTATCTTATTCTACAACAGACTAAAATAAACTACACCAGAATGGCAGTTTTGGAACATACCAGGGCTACACAACTACCCTTTGGCTTCAAATGTGTAGACTATTATAAAGCAAATGAGGCACTGATGTACTTCTTCATTTACAAAGCTCAGATTTGCCCCTATGGGCAGAACACGAGGTGATGTCTTAATTAATGATGATGAATATCATATATATGACATAAACAAAAGAGCTGCTTTTTACAAATTTAAAAAAAAAAAAGAAGAAAATATTCCAACTCTTTTGAGAAAGAATGAACTGACTCCAAAAAACAGAATAATGAAAACCAAAATGCAAAAGAAGGAAGAATGTGGCATAAATATTGAAGCTACCTGCAAACCAGAAAGTATTTATTCTGTATAGTATTTATTCTGTATAGTTTGTTGTGTCCGTGTCTTCTCCTTTGCACTGAATGAAGCCCACATTAGCAGCACTACATCTGCATTAGACACTGGCTGAGTACAATGCTCACCGAGCACTGCCCAGCCACCAGAGCCTGCTGGTCCCTTCTCAAGCCAACGAACGTGCAATTTTCATAAAATGACACACGGATCACCCATTTTGTGCACACTTACTTTATATAATTATCTGTGGAAAAAATAAGCATTGAGTCTCAATTTTAAGTGCATGGAAGAGCAGCTTTGCCATGAGGATGCCTGGTACCTGCAGAGGAGCTACCTGTGCAGAACTGACCCTCTGAGACAGCACAGTGAGCTGGACTCTGGCATGTCCCTCTTCAAACTGGCAGATGAAAGTGCAGTGGCCAGTGCCCTTCTCACCTTCCCTCACTGTGTTCTCTCCATCTGCAGGAATCTTGGGATGGGAACAACACCCAAAAAAACAAATGAAAGGAATGAAGAAATGGGTCTGTGGGGAAGGGGAATGGTCTTGGAGAGGGGCTCTAAGGGGAGAGGGAGTGTTACATGGGTTTTTTCCCATTCATTCCTATCTCCAGGGCTAAGCAGGAAAATAGTACCCTTTCTCCATTTCCACCCTATCTCTGTTTTTTCACCTTTGGAATCTGGTTATTCTTAGCTCACTAGGTTTAATTTGCTGGCCTTACATGAACATATCCATCTTTCATGTTGATCCTGGCTTAAACTCAGCAGAAACAGAAATACGAGAGGAAACTAATCCTTCTGACAGCTAGAGACAATGACACTGAACCAGTTTAGGAGAAATGGAAAGTGGTCACAGGTATGTGGAAGGTCTCTGTCCACTCAAGGTAGTCCAAAGCTGAAGAGCACAAGGGTGGGTGTCTGTGGACCTGTGAGCATGGACATGCACACACCAGTGGAGAAGCAGGGTTACATGGTTTGACACTCACCAGCTCTCACTGCTGTATTGAGCTTTCTGCAGGCACCACTGCAGGGAGGCAGCCCTGGCAGAAGTTTGCCTTCATCGAGAGAGACCTTTGGGATGGATCCACTGGTCAGGAGAGGGAATGAGAAACCTCCTGCAGGAAAGGGGAGATCCTCTAGGGCGTGAGAAGCTCCTGGGAGAGAATGTGTGGATGGAGGCAGGAGGGCCTCCCACTCTTCCCATGCCAGGCCTGCTCCATCTGCTGGCAAGAACAACGCGGAGCCTCTGCCATTTGCCCGCCAGGATCCAGCCCCTCCTGTCCTCCTCCCCAGCCCAGATTCCCTGCGTGTCTTCATTTCATCTGCCACAAGTGCCGAGGGTGAGAAGAGCAGAGCCTTCCCCACACACAGGAGGGAGAACAACCCCTTATTCTTGGATCCCACCAGAAGGACCTGCTGTCCCATAAGCTTCCCTCTATTTTAACCTCTAATATGTAATCAAAATTACAAATTAAGTATTGTGCATGCCGTGTATTCACTATCTGATCTACTGACTGGGAGGCTGATTTCCCTGCTCGCCTGTGGTCAGTCAAACCCCAGTGGAAATACCCTGCGAATCCCCTGAGGCTGCATGGCACATTGGAATACTACTGGGGATGGAGTGAGATGGCAGGATCAGCTCCTGCCTCAGCAAGTGCCGGGGAAACCAGGGTGCAGATGTGAAGGGTGTTCAGGGGAAACAGGAGTCCTCTGGGTCTTTGCTTTGCTGGTCAACACTTTGCAAGGTTATTGTTTTGACTCTGCCTCCATTTTTCTCTTGCCTACTAGGTGTTTAAGAGAACATGCTGAGGAAAACTCTGAATTTTTCAAAATATGGCAGCAACATGGAAAGCTTTTGCCATGTATAAGCCTGCATGGCATTGCAAATTTGACTCACTTTTCTCTGTACGAGGAGATGCAGAGTATTCACAGCTCCCCTGTGAAAGGAAGTGGGGTTTTTAGCTCTGGCACTATTGACATTAAATGTTTTTTCCTCTTGTCCTGCCTTCTGCTTTTGGGAAATCATCTGCACCTGGAATTTGCTCTTTTTCATATGGGAAAAGAAGCATGTTCATCCTCCTGTGGTCCTTCCACATGGCAACTCTTTCAGCTCTGGGTTACAGGCAGTCAGGTGAGCGGGGTGGGCTGAGCTTCCCCACGTCAGCCAGCTCCTCAGGGAGGGAAGAAGGGCAGCCAGCCTCAGACTGAAGTTTACAGAAAGTTTAGTCTCCAGTGGATTTCCCTACTCCAGCAAAACAATGGGAGGGTCTTGTGCTACCTTATCCACGCTTCCTCTTTATTCTGATATTATCTGTGAATTCTTGCAAATAATAGATGACTGAGACCATTATTGTTCTGGGAAATAGGAAGATGAAAACATTAGACAGACCTTAGCAGTTTCAATAGACTTATTCATGGTGTATGTAGTTATGCAAGTCAGAAACTAGCAAAATACCTGTTGGAATAAGTAATAATCCTGCGTATTCACAAAAACAGTTATCTTACATCTTTTTTAAAATATGAGATACTGCCTCAGTCAACCAAGTGCTGCAGAGTTAAAAAAAAACCAGAAAGCAAACATAACTGCACTCTTAATGCCACAAGATCTTGGGAAGAAATCCATTCCAGCTCTTCTATGTATCTGCTTTAATACAGGCATTCTGATATAAATTGCATAATGGTGATTAATAAATCTTCTATCAATTGAACTTGAAGTCAAAAGAACATACCTTTTTCTTTTTCTTTCTCTTTTCTAAACCTGCATTAAAATAGATTATTCAGAAATCTTGGAATAAAAAGTGCTAGGTCAAAACTCACATTTTTCTAGCAAGTCTATGAAAACTTACTATAAAAAGTCACATACTGTAGAATCTCAATTATCCTGGAAGGCTTATCCGGGTTATGGCTTAAGTGTGCTGTTCATGTGCTGCCAATTTGTTCCAGAAGTACAAGAGGAGCTGTAGTGCTTTGCAGAGCAGCTAAACCCTTCTCTGAGCCAGATGGAACCCAGAAGCCATTCAAAGGATTGGCTTGGGTGCAGAAGTCCTGCAGCTTCCCTTCAGTCCCGTGCAGAGCTGGGCTGTGTCTCAGAGCTGGAAGCCACGGAGCAGTGTGGGTCCTCTGCAGTTCTGGCAGGACTCAGTACCTGCCTCCACGTCACATCCTCCTCATCTGGGAAGTCTTCTTCACTCAGGAACGTTGCCATGCAAGCGCACAGAGACGGCCGTGGCGTGGTCCTGCGCAGAAGCTAAGAGGTCTTTATGGTACCACCTGTCTGCACAGTAAAACCTCACGCATCACTGATGTATTATTATTTCCTATTACCTAGCACCTTTCCTTCTCCTCTTCTTTGCCTCAAGTAAAGGGGACCTGTTGGGATATCCATGGACTTAATATCTTTTAGTCTTGGAAGAACATCTCTGGCTCAGTGTACATTAACTCAGTGTTGACATTT
Source organism: Atrichornis clamosus (assembly GCA_013400975.1). Lineage (NCBI taxonomy): Eukaryota > Metazoa > Chordata > Aves > Passeriformes > Menuridae > Atrichornis > Atrichornis clamosus. The sequence continues at coordinate 20,506 of WBMZ01003793.1, forward strand.
TTTATGCATATGCAATTAATAAAAATTGGGCAAAACTTTAAAGCTTTGGCTATTATGAATTTTACATTCTCTGTGAAGTATTGTTAAAACTGGTTACCCACAAGGACTAATTACTAAGAGAAGATTTTACACTGAAAGGAGAGCTTTCTCTCCGCGGCACAGCCTTCCTCTCTGCTTTAGAAAAACAAACATTCACACTTAGGCAAATAGGGCCATGCTCCCAAAGGGGTTTTTTGTGAGTCTCGTGGCATTTAATGTTCCTATTGATCTCCCAAATTCAGGACAGCAGTGACTGTGTGAGAAACTTCACCTCTAGTTTTCAAAATAAATGAAATAGATGCCTTAATAAAGGCTCAAACATAAGGCAAAAACAGAACATGCAGTTTAGGCTCACTTTGCATAAGTCCTTCAATTTGGGCAAAGGTAGCTTGTGAACTGAAAGCCTGAATTGGGCAAACTAATTCAGAATAAAGCAGTGTTAGTTTGACATACATGTCCAGTACAGGTAGCAAGTGAAGCTACTCTGTAGCAACTCCCAATGTGGATAAGCCCTTAATGAATGTTAAAATCTCACCATTACTAAGCCATGCTTATAATTTCTAGAGGCCTTGAGTTTCTGGAACAACTAGAGTATGAGATTCAATTGCATTCACTTCAGTGGAGGATACAGTTAAGTATCGGCACGTTTGTAGGCTTGAGGCCAGTCATTAACTAATTAGTGTGTGGGAACATTTAAGTTTTTCCCATCTGATTTTGCAAAGCTATTTGGCAATACTTGCTTATAAGCATTTTCTTTTCTTGACTTCCCCCCTCTCCCTTCACAGCAAACCAAAAACCCCCACCAGAAGCAGAAAGACAATTGGAAGTGCACTAGCTTCCCATTTTCCCCTTGCTGGAGACAAAAATATTTCCTGAGTTTTGATGTATATATTTTTTTTAATGCAGACATACATATATAGACTTAAAAAAAAAAAGATATTTTAAAGGTTTCAGAGTGTCAGCTCCCTTTGCGGCCACGCAAAGCCTCCTTTCCCGTGAAGAGCGTGTCAGCGGGAGAGGAGGGGGGCGATGGTGGAACTACAGCCCCCAGAGGGCGTGGCGGGGGGCAGCTGAGGGGGAGCAGGGCAGGGAGGCGCGGGGCCTCCTGGGAGCTGTAGTCCGGCGGCCCCGCCTGGCATCTCCCCAACCACCTGTCTGTTGTGTGGGAGGCGGCGATGGCTCCGCGCCCCACCGCTGCCCTCAGGGCAGGTGCCGGCTGGCAGCCCAACCAGGAACCGCTGGAGGTGGCACGGGAGACCTGTGCAGGTAAGGATCTCCTAGTATTTCCTGTGGAGGAGGGCTGCTGTAAATCCTATGGCCCACCCTAGTCCTGCTTGGCCGGTGCTTTTGGCTGGGTGGTTTCGCCTTGTCGTTCCTGAGGCACATCCTTGGGCACAGTCGTTGGGGGTTGGGTTGGCTGGTGGATCTGTCTGCAGTGTCAGCATGTGGGATCAGTCCTGTGAAGGTGTCATTCTCCCCTGGAGCCATGGTTAAAAGTGTTGGCTCCTTCAGGTAAAGGTGAGTGGGATAAATAATCATTCAATCTTAGAAAAAGTAGGGGTAGGAATCCTACTACCTAAAGAAACTGGAAATCTTTCTCTACTGAATAAGGGTCTTATAACATCCAGGTTCTTGCTGAATTTAAGCTTACTTTCAAAATATTTGTTTTCCTTTTAAGTTGGCTTTCTAGGTCTTAGTAGAAAGAAATAGCCAAATACAAAATTTGCATAAGTGGCTGCAATGGTCTCTGCCTGTGTCAATTTCCTTCTTCCAGTGTATCTGCTGTTTGCTAAGCTGCAGGCAACTGAAAGTTTCAGGCTGTTCAGGCCACTGCAGTGAAAATCCTTGGAAATGCTTCCCTATCATCCTGCTGCTTAATAAAACAGAGCAATAGCCAGGATAGCACAAGGAGGAGAAAGGGATTTTTGTGCTTCATGGGTGAGGTAGAACACTCCTGAACATTTTGGCTGTGATCCTTTGGCAAGCAGGCACCTCGGCAACTATTCCAACCTTGCTGTTGGTCCTTTCACCTGCGTGTAAATTTGCCAGGGAGTTTTGGGAAATACCTTGCTAAAGGTTGGTCTGCAGACCTTGCAGGGCTGAATGTATGTGAGACGGAAATTCCCTGTGCATAGAGACTTGGTTCAATGACTCAATTATACCCCGATGGTCCTTTCCTACAAATAATTTACTAATTATTCTGAAGACCACAGATTTCTTGTATGGATTTCTTGTGGTCAGGGTCACTGGTTCTCAGCTTCTTCTTCTGGGGTGAAGCAGCAAGCAGTGGGCAGGTTGAAAACTGGGAGCAGAGTGGGAGTTTTTAGTTCAGGCTACTGATGCAAGACCCTATTTAAGCAAAAAAGGCAGAAGTGAAGATGAGAGTCAGTCTAGGTAAAGGTGTCACCCAAAAAGAGATGTGAAAGGCAGTTGTCAGTTCTGCTGGGGATTGCCTTGCCCTTTTAATGGCAATAAAGTAGCTTTGCTGCTGATCTCTGATGTTGCCAAATGCTGAACTGAACAGGTCTGGGCAAAGAGGCAATTCCCTTCCTGTTCAGAGGTTTGGCAACTCTGGGTCAACATGGAGGTAGGGCTTTTGGGTGTGTAGGGTTTGTACACCATGGCATCAGAACTGCATCATATGGCAAGGCAGAAAGCTGGTGAGTTGGTGCCCTTCAAAAATCAAGCATGCAGAAATATTAAACACAGTGCCCTTGGATCTGAAATGAGGATGCTGCAGCTAATGTTAGGAATGTTGGTAGGAAGTGCTGAACTTTCTACCAACTAATCCATTACCTTAAAAATCCCAGCAGCTGTAATGGGGAGGGCCCAAGGGCTGCTTTTCGAGTGGTTTTTCATATACCTCATAGACCAATTACTGGCTCTGCTAATATGTTTGTAATAGAAAATAATTTATGGGGGCATCTGAATTGTAACAGAAATTAATTTATGGAAGCACCTGAATCTGAAAGCATTCAAAAAGCTTCCTTAAATGTGAACAGCACTAATGTAAAAAACAGGGATCATACCTGCATTGCAGCCTTGCTGAGCTTTGTGTGTTTCTCTGTGTTTCTCAAGTACCTATGACAACTTAAGCCAGGGTGTCAGAATTCCTGCAAGAATGTCTCCAGAGAAATGTGATGGCTGGGGATGCCACCAAAACGCTGGGGCAGGGCAGGTGCCCGAGGAGGAGGATGGTGGTGGTGGCACCGAGCCCTGTGCAGGCAGCAGCAGTGGTGGGTGCCTCTGCCCCTTCCCTCCTGGTGGTGAGGGACCTCCCTGCTCTGCCTTTCCCCATCTGACAGTCAGGCTGCAAGGTTTAAAACAGGCATGGATTTTCCTGTTCACCCAATGTCAGCATGCCTCCCAAACTGCAGTTGTGTCGGTTTTGTTTTCCTTTCCTCATACACGTCAGAAATCAAACAGGGTGATATGGCTAATGGGGTTATATTGACCCAGCTCTGCAGTTGCTGTTAATATCTGAAGAAATTCCCAAATGCCTCAGCCACAGTGGTAGTACAGTACAGTTGCCTGCCCATCTTTCTCTTGCCAAACAGAGTGGGGTCTTTCTACTTTAGCAAGTCCAGTAATTGCTGGTCCAAATTTTGCTTCTTGGTAGTGTTAAGAAGATTCGGACCAGATTGTATACAGAAGAGAACACGTAGAAAATATCTGTTTTTGACTGGATAGCAAGTTGATTTGCAATGTCATTAGGACAGTATTCAAATAGCCAATTCATTTTTTAAATCAAAGGAGGCTGAGGGGGTTTGAGGAGACTCATGTATTTTTCTTGCTGACCATAGAAACATAACCCACCCTTTTTTAAAAAAGTGCATTCAGAATTCAACCCTGGTGCACAGGCTACTAAATTTCAATTGCTGGTTTTATGTCATTATTGCAATTGCAGTGACTCTGTAAAAGACAAGATGAAAGGTTGCTCTTTCCACTTTGAGCTCTTTCCATCCTCCACTTTTACAGAAAAAGAGTGTACCCTGAGCAGTGTGTACGTCTGTCTGTTGTAAGTGTAGAAATACATATTATTCATAACTTGCCAATGTGTATGCTGGAAAAAGCTGAATTTATAGCTGTATTTCCTCTCTGCCGAGGTTGTTAGAGTTGAGTGTTTCAGCATTTCCATTATAAACCCCTGTTTTCTGAGGTTTATAACAGTCCTGAAGAGCACAGTGGTCTTGAACCTTACTAGAAATTGGGTAATGTTGCATTTACAGTACAGCTGTAACTGCACATTAAGGAGTATAATCTTCTCAGTGTACCTACGATGCTTCAATAAGGTTCATTGGAGTTACATATACTAAAAGAAAAACAGTATTTTGTGTTTGGAGTGTGTGCTCTCCACCCAGAGAGCTGAGTGCATCACATGATAGAGTGCATCTACCTGCACTAGACTTACAAAAATTCCTTGCTACACCCTTAAAATACTCATGTGCATCTGTAGGGGCCCCTCTGAACTCCTGCATCCCTCATTTAATGCCTCACTGCTTTACAGACTTGGCCAAAGGAAAGCAAGGCAAAGATGAAAGGAACTGTATTTTACTGAATGTACAGTGAGGCTGTTGTCCTGTGCAGGTTATCTGCTGTTTCTGCCTTTGGCTTCTAGTCTTGCATAAATATAGGTCCCATCTGAAACCCATCTTCACCACTTTCAGCCAGCTTACTCCATCTGCATCTTACATTCATGTGTCGTGTTGCTTATGAATATAAGGTAAATGAATGGCAGTTCATCATAACACCCCTCTGTCCCGGGGCTGTCTGAAGTCATCCCAGCTCCTCTGTCACGCATCTGGGTAGTTGCTGGCATTTCTAGTTGGCCTGAGCTGGCACAGACAGAGCAGTGGCTCTAAGGGAGAAAGCTCCCCATAGACTGAGAAGGATACGTAACTTCCTTTTTGCACTATCCCAGCCACAGTAGAAGGCTGGGCCTCTCTGCCACTGGGTAGAAGGCGTCAGAAGGTAGGAAGGAGGTAGGAGGCTGGACTCTGTGCATTTTAGGCACAGATCCCAACCACAGTGCAGTTTGAGAGACCAAGTTAAAAGGAGTGTCAGCAAGGTTGAAACCTTGTTGAGACAAAGTTTTTCTTGCTGTTTCAACTCATACCTCAGGTTATTTAGTCTTCCACTTAACCTTTGTTCCCATGGCTAATAGGTCAGCTTATTGGGTTCACGCCCTTTTGCAAGTATTGCTAGCCTCAAGCATTCAGAAATCACAAATTTACTCTCAGATTCATGAAACTACAGGAAAAACATGCGGTTTTTAAAGTGAGCAATTAAAATAATTTAATTAGTATTTTAGCCCTGATCCTTAGAGTTTCACAGCTTTGGAGCACTTTTTTTGCTTGCTTTAGGCTTGACAGTCCTTGCCCCCAGTAAAATCTGTATTTGGCACAGTTGCACAAATGAACAACCAGTGCTGTAGCAAAAAACTCAACTAGGCCAAGACTTGCAGAAAGAACTTGAGGTTTGGAAATGCTGGTTTTGTGGTTGCATAAGCCTTTCATTTTTTCTTTTTTTTATCCCCTCACCGGTTATGCCTGTCCACGTTACAACATATCTGCTGAGAATGAGATAGCTGAAGGGATTTCTGATTTGGTGAATTAATGGACAAGTGGTCAGCAGAAAGGTCAGCAAAAAAGCCCAGTGAATGGGAAAGCACAAAAGGCTGAACTAGAGTAAAGCTGCCCCTATGTTGCATGTGCTCTTCTGCCACATACAAGGGGGCTGCAATTTGCACGTTAGTTATCTGTGCTCCCTTTCATGTGGGTAAGAAGGCCTTTGGGAATATTTGGCATGATCTACCAAGAATTTTTCATCATGTGGTTCATACATTTAGGCAGAGAGTTCCCCCTGGATAGGGGCATGAGTGAAAATAAGGCTTTTCAATGTACTTTATATTGTCCCTGCATTTGTGCCATAATGTGAAGGTTTAATATGTCTTCCCAACCCAGCTTTGTGTGTTCCAGTGCCCCATGCATTTTGTGTTCTTACTGCCATGAGTGAATGCATCTGAAAAAATGCATCATGATTGTTCACAGTGCAGCTATTGTCATTTTGAAATGCTTATCATGGGGAACAGTTGCAGAGGCAAGAGAGGCAACAACTTCCCCTGCCAGTCTACAGGAGTCAGAGCAGCATTACCAAACCCTGCACCTGATGTTCTCCAGAAGAACTTCCTGTGTCCTGTGAAGGGATGTTTCTGCATCTTAAAAAGGGGGTTTGTGGATGACACCACAGAATTGCTGAAGAACTGAGACTGGTCCTCAGAGATTACTTTGAGCTGCCAGGTTGAGTTTCTTTGCAGTCAGGTTGCAGTTCTACATGTGGATGTATACTAACAGCTTCTGGGCTTCTTGAGGTATGAGAGCCATTGCTGTGGCAATCATATTAGTCTGACTTGCTTCATTGTCACCGTTCTGTTTCCTTTGTGACAGTTTACTGCCTCTTCTATGCAGAGACTACGCGCCTGAGATGTAGCACCTGTTCTGGTTTTGGCGTGTTTATATCATCTAATACATTGCACATTCATTTGCTCTTTCTTTTTGTGGTCTTATTAATCTCAGAGGGACAATTGCACCCAAACTCTCTGATTTTAGACCATTAGAGATAAAGCATAAAGGGAGAGCTGATATTGCCCACAGTTCCCAGATGGGAACAATTCTACCATTCTTGTCAGGCTGAAGGCCATAACTTGTGGGGATATTCTCCATTCACACCTGTGGAGTTTCTTCTGGGAGCATGTGATATTTGAAAAAAACAGTGGTAGACCTCAGGTGAAGAATACTTCTTTACCTTGTCTGAGGTTCAAGGTTTTTGAGACTTTTGGTGCCTTCCCCATTTGTAGTTTTGAATTTTGACGGGGTGTTGATAAATACATTGTACTAGTGAATTTACTCTTTCAAATACCCTACTCCCATGTGTTTGTCATTATCTTTTTACCTGGGCCGGGTCTTAGTCCTGAGCTTATCAGGTTCCTGAGGGTACCAATAGACATCAATTGTCCTGACTGGTCTCACGTGAGACTCCCTACCCACACACTCTTCCCGTGGGTCCAGGAGCCCCATTGAAGTTTGTGTCTGGGTGCTCAGTGATTGACTTGGCTTCGTGTGCAGCCCCTGGTCCTGGCTCACTCTTAGCTGTGCTCGTGGACCTTGTTGCCTGCCTCCAGTGTGCAGCCTGGAGAGCCCTCACCCCTAGGTGAGGGATGATCTGTGTTGGGGTAGCCCTCAGATCCCATCCCGCTTCCCCTTCTGGCCCTGACAGCCCATTTTGAGGCCACATGTGCAGGCTGCTGCTGATCTGCATCAGCAATCTGCTGCTTTTGAAATAGTCACTGAGCAGCACATTCATCCAGCTTTTAACTTGTCCTTTTCACAGGCAGAATGCAGGGTGGGCAGCTGCAGCTGTCCTCCTGCAACAGCATGGTCAGATCTACCTCTTTTTGCTGCTCTTCTCCCCTTTGGCTTTTCTATTTTTTCTTCAACTCCCCTTCTCCTGTCAGGGCACCTGGAAGGATGCAATGGCCAGGGTTTCTCCAGATGGCAGTTCAGGAGCTCTATGCAATGCTGGTTGCTGTGGCTAATTGCCTCTGAGATGGCTGCCCTGCTTTTAAGGAGGCTGCATGAAGTTGTTCTCTAATCTTTCTCCATCTTTTCCTCTTTGTATCATATTGAAAAGATTCTACAATAAAACTGTTGAACAGCAAACTGGAGAGGTGAGGTAGGGAATGTAGTAGCTAGTGATAGCACATTGAGCTCTCAAAAAGTTTCCATTAATTAAGCAAAACTAGCAAAAAAGGACTGGACTTTATATGTTTTGTTGTCAATCCTATGAGCTAATGGATGAAAGAGAATAAGCACAGTTTGTTTAATTAAGTTATAGAACAAAGTACTTCTGTGAAGTTTTTCACAGTTCTTTTGACCTGTGAACTAGGACTGAAACATAGTTTGGAGAATTCAAGCCTGGAATTTATCTAGAGTAGCTTTTCAATCAAACAAAGAAGTTAGATATTTTTCATGGTGTTTAAAAACTGAACTTCACAAAAGAAATTATAACTTACTGGTTCTTACCATGATATTTTTACAAAGGCAAACATTTATATATCTCTCTGCAACTACACGACTAGACTAGGCAGGGTTCTTTGGCTTTTGCTGTGAATGTGGAGCTATTGATCCATGAACATAAATCCTTATTTATCTCCAGTCAAGTTTATAGGACAATGAAATTATAGGATTGCTTGAATCAATCAATGTTTCTAAAGCAAGCTATAGAAATATAAACAAGTTACCGATTATTTAATAAAGTCAATTTGCTTAGAAATGCCTGGCGACAGGCAGCAGATGTTACATTAATTTCTGCTTTCTCTGGAATTTCACGGGGGCTGCAAGATCTTAATGTCACTATTACCAAAGGTAACTTTATTTTAGAAACTCATTCCGAACTCTCACAGCAAGAGGAAGAAACTGTCATTCCTTTTGACCACAAAGTCTGTGCTATTTCTAAGAGGAGTTCTTTGAAATAACTAGGATATCTCACAGCGTGTTTCTTTAGAGGGGACTTAGTACAGTGGCACTACATTTAGTTAGCATAATGAGTTTTTTAGCCCCTAAGATACTGGCTGAGTTTGAAGTACCCTATCTTTCAGTCAGCTAAGATTAAATATGTTAGTAAAGTACAAGTTTGCATAATATTTTAGCTTTCTTAGAATTTTAAACTGAGTGCCTGTTTCCTGAGAGGCATTTAGGTTGATATAACCGGGTTCTGACTTGACAAAACAATTTAAGTATAAAAGTGTGTCTTTCATGACACTTCTGGCTGAGAAACAGAAAGTGGCCTCCTCAGTGTGGTTTTACAGTTACTGTGTTTGCCTTTTGAGATTCAGTTTATTGGAGTGATTTTATTCAAGGTGACTCAAGAATCTTCCATGAGCTCATGGTGTCCTTTTGGTGCTCCTGTCTGTTTTGAATGTAGAGCAGGATATTTATTAGTAGACTCTGATGCCTTGGTGGTCTGTCTGTTGGGTAGTTTGTTATAGTTTATCATGCAGGAGTACAAAATCATCTGATTATTCTGCTTAATCAATCCTTAAACAGGGATAGTAATAATTAAGTCACAGATGGCCATTGTAAATCCCTCTATTCCAATACATTAATATTCCCAGTACTTTGGATATTAGGGTTGTTTAAAAAAAAAATCTTTTTGAAATATGCCTTTGATTTTTTTTTTTTTTCCTTGATTGGTCTACCTTCAAGACGTTAACAATTCATTTTGGCTTTGGAAAGGATTTTGCTTTAAGATAAATTACTATCATATATACTTATACATTTTGGTACATGGGCTTTTTTAAAGCTTATACATAAACTAGTCTCTGATTAATCTCTTTTTTAAGCTGTTCTGTGGTATTTTGTCTGCAGTATTTTGTGGCTAAGCTGTCTATAGCAGAATTTTGTTGATCTGAAGACTGTGCTATAAATTTCTAAAGACACAAACTGCTATAAAATTAAAACTTAACATCTTCCCGGACTTCCTCCATCTATCATAAAGTTGGTGTGGCTCAGCCTTAATTAGATTATTATAGACCTAAAATATATGAGTAGAATAGCGGAGTGTGTGGTTAGTCAGGCTGGTGTAGTCAGCAGCTCCTGAAATACGAGACTACACTTTCCATTTGATATGCTTTGAAGACAGATCAAAATCCTTAACGTGATTTAGGTTTACTGAGAAGGTCTATAATCCTGCTTTTTAATAAACTCTGTATTTCATGTCAGAACAATACTTGTGAATGTCAAGCATTGCTGAGGCTCATAACTACGGTTGTAGTTCTTTGGAAGTTTGAAATGCATTGTTTTGGAAGAGCATTTACAGAAAATATTACTGGACCCAGACAGGGTTTTAAGGTATGAAGGCCTTCTGTAAAACCTGGATTGTCGGAGTGCCAGGTTTTTGTCCTTTTCCATTTGAGGAACAATGGAGTTTCTCAGACTTTGAGTGCTGTTATGTACTTCCCTGTTTATTAGTCACTGCTGCGAGTGTGCGTGCCAGGCTGGAGCTCTGGCTGTTCAGCATTGAACTACTTCTGTCTTGTAGGTCTCTCGTTTGCCGGGGAGCTCCAGGGCAGTGCTGGGGAATGAAGGATGTGATGGGTGTCTTCAGTGTAGGTTTGTAGTCAACATTTGTTGGTGAGGAACAGGGTGGTGATCTGTGGATTTTACTTGCTATGGAAGAGAAGAACGTGACCGGCACCGTGTCAAGGAGCTGCAAACCTTGGTAGGTGCAATCTTGAGGGAAGCCTTGTGGAGGCAAATACAGTGCTGCTGACCCAAAGCAGTCTGACAGGAAAAGGCTCCCTTCCACTTCTGCTTGTCTCTGGCTTCCTCCAGCTTGTGGTTAGTGAGGACTTTGTATCTGTCTCCTAAGTTCTTTGATACTGTTGTCATATTGCCCAGCGTGGCTCCACAAAAGGAATGGGCAAGTTGGTGAAAATATCTATGCTATTCAGTGTTAATTAGGATGACACTTCTCACGTAAAAGACCTGTAAACACAGACTCAGGATTGATAAATAGCCTGTGTTCATTGCAGTGTGCATCCTTGACTCCTCTTTCCCCCACTTTGCAAAGCAGCATGTGGATTTATGTGACTCCTCACAGAGCTGAGATCCTTAAGTCCGAGATGATAACTGTGAGTGCCTGTGTCTGTGATGAGAAGTGCTCCAGATCAGTTTTAGAGTCAATGCTTGCCACCCTTCTTAGTGGTTGGAGGTGCTGAGTTAGAATCCTTCAGCAAGAAACAGGTGATGAGGCTTAAAAAGTAAAACAGTGAAAAGTAAAAAATTGAACCCCAACATCAACAACAGAAAAGGACAAAACGAAAAAAAAGGCTTGATTATGTGTTCTCTTCCAAATTGGATGCTGATGTGGGAACATATTTTCTTTCTTAAGCATGTGTTTAAGAACTATTCATCCCTCCTATCTCCCAGTGTGACTGGGAAAAGACTCCAGTGCTTCTTAAAAAACAAGTGAGGTCTGTACTTGACTTGTGTGTGCTGATAGGAGCTATGCAGTTGATTTTAACATCTGTCCTCTATGTGCAGAAAAATGTCTTTTAATTAAAAAGCCAAGTAAATTAAAGTACAGTGAAACTGGAATATTATTTCTAACCTTCTACACTTGTGGTGATTGGTTTAGTTTTTTGAAGAGGCTTTGATGCACATCAATATTAGATTTTTTTTTCTTTTTCTTGAAGTCCCACGACTTCAGTTGCTGGTTGGGATTAGCTTGTGCCCACTGATTAATTCCTTGTGTCACTGGTCTTGAATCTTGTAGTTGTTCTTGGAGAACTTGCCAGCAGCAGCATGCCAGCAGAGCTGTTATTGACCTAGAATAGCAATAGAGTTGTTAATACATTAAGCAAGGTTTTCTGTGAACTACATCGCTATTCTGTGGAGCTGATGAGCTGGTTAACACCTTTTACTTATTCTGCAAGGATCTGAGGCTGGAAGGGAATTAATGCAGTTGTGAAGCATGGAGAACCAAAATAGCACTGATTCAGTTAGAGTAGAGCCAAATCTTCTTAAAATTAAACTCCATTGTGTTAGAGACTTTGCTTTTTTGATACCTATGTTATTAACTTCTCCGATAAAAGCAGGAAATGTAATACAGTGATATTGGAGAAGCCTTGCACATTAAATCTAGGGTATTGTCTTGGGGTTGTAAGAGAAGAAACCACACTTCATCAGGTGTGTTATGAGAATCAGATTTTACAGAATTACTGTTTCTCAAGGTTACCATATAATTTACAGACTTATTTATTGCGTAGCATTGATTTCCTTAACTTTCAAATAGGTTGTTTACGGTGGATGGAAAGTCTGCAGTACATATATGAGTATTTATCGTTTCATAAGTAACAAGCAGAACTGGACAGTTCAGGGAATTTTGTCATGGGCAAGGGTGTTCACGTGCTAGCTGCTGCTGCTGATGTTATTATCCTGAAGATTTTTTTATCATGAAATTTGGTTACTTTAGTGTGTAACAGGTTGGTGGTCTTCTCTCATAGAAACGCTTCAAGGTTTGTTTTTGGGTTTGCCTTTCTAATTGAACTGGATCAGATGCTTGAAAGAGGATTGTGGTCTGCAGTGAACAATGAAACCATTTCCTGAACTGCAGTCAAAGCTTGACTATTTGTGTGCAGGTTGTTCAAGGGAGTGTGACAGCTTGACTGTGCCACAATGCAGAGATAGTAGATTTGATCATATTGATGCTAAATTTGATACTTGAAATACAACATAGGGGTAGCTACAGTATCTCTGGAGAGACTGGTTAGTGATACTTCCAAGGGGGACAGTTCACTGAGTCAGGAAATTTTGCTGTAGCACTCATGAACTGGAGATGAAACAGCCAAACAGTGCTGTGTGTGTGGACTAACCAGTGAGACAGATGCTGACTTATGGATCTGGGACTGCAGTTGGGGTTTTCTGCTCATTAGTTCTTCTTTCTGTATATGTGTTCTAGTAGTCACGTTAGATGACTTCTCCTCTAATTTCTCCTTTTAGTTGTGATAATTTAAAGTTTACTTTGTTCTATTCTTTCAAGGTAAAGCGGCTTGGAAATGAAGTGCTAATGAAGTTTTATATTGCAAAAGTGCTTTATTTTTGTTACTTTAGAGAATGCCACTGTTGGTACGTCAGGGCACCCCTGAAGTGCCTTTATATTTTTCTTCCATGACCTGTGACATGGTCAGGCTGTCTTCCCGTCTTTTTTTCCCAACACATTCCCCAGCTTCCCATAATTGAGGTCTAAAAACCTATTCAGCAGCACCAATGTCTCAAGCGGTGGGTATGTAAATATTTACTGGCATGACAGTCAACGACAGTGGGAGGGGGGAAATTGCTGCATTCTACCATTCAGGGAACCTTCGAGTTCTCAGAGTGTGCAGTCGATGAGAAGAGGAAAGGTTTGCAGCTTGCACTTGACATGTTTTTGCTCTCTCGGTTCCTGTTTCGTTGCAGATGTCATTCATTTAGCTGTGGACGGCTTTATCAGCCCTTGCGGAGGCTTTCCCCTGCACACAGCACTCAAGGCTGGAGCTGTAGTGGAGGAAAATGGAGCCTGTAGATCTCCTGGCACTTGCCTCTGTAGAAATGAACGGTACAAGAGTCACCCTGGCTTTGCTGGCGGTATTCCTGGTCCTGCTGTATTGGTAAGTGATAACAGTGATAGGGGCTGCGTATCAGACACAAAGCCTGCTGAAGCTCCACCAGCATCTACAGAGTCTTTTATTCATAAGGGGAAACTGGAGGATAATTGCCTAGGAGGGAGATGGAGGGGGAGTTGGTTTGGATGCAGAGGGTGCAAGAAATAATCACAGAACTCATGATGCTTTTAGAGTGGTCTCTTCTGGCAATATTGTCTTGCAAGTGCTTTACCAACACACTGCTAACAAAAATTGTCTTCTAAATTAAGAACTTATTTGTTGGTTTCTTATTAATTTCTGTGGGAAGCAGGAGCATGGGTCCTGGTCAGAAAGAAACCAAGTACTTGTTGGACCTCTTCTGAGTACTAAGCTGCACACTTGGCTTAAGTTCCTTGGCTTAAGTGTACAGACACTTGAACTGCTGCTTGAATTTCCCCTCTTGTTCTTTCCACACTGACTAGTGGATACAAATCAGAATAACAGCAGCCCTAATGGTTAGCACAGTAGGCATTGCAGTGAGCTATGCTGAAATGAAAAAAACCCCATGTTGTTCCAACAATTTATTTCAGAAATAAAATTAGCTGAACTGGTAGTGTTTTTCTGACTGGTTACTTGCATACCTCTTCAAATCCTACGTTGCAGTCAAAGAATATTTTTTTTCTCAACTGTGTGAGTTTTCAAGAAAAAGTTTCAGGGATGGTTGCAGAAAAAAAACATCCTAAGCTAATCTAGAAGAGAATAGTGATGGCACCATGAGTTTAGCACAATTGTTGTAGCAATGTGAATGACAGATCACTTCGCAAAGATTTTGTCATTCTTGCACGCTGTTGAGCTTTGTTCAACTTCCTTCTGCATCCAGGGAGGGTCTAGAGAGACTGAAAAGAGTCAAACCCACATTTGACATGTGTTGCCATATCATAGGTGGGTGAGTCTGCTTTCTTAAAAAGATCTGCCCAAATCACCACAATCTTCCAAGTCCTACTGCCTTTGAATTTTACTGGGGGAAAAGAATGGCAGCTCTAGATCATTAAGTAAGATCATGCTGTTTAGCTGCACACCAGTGCACCTCTGTGAGCTTAAGGGGAAGAGGGAGAGGGCAAAGGCACATCCACAGTTCAGGAAAGCAGCAGATCAGCTGGTGAGATCTGGCTGCCTGTGAATCATTTGAAAGAGCCCGATACTTGCACATCGTACATGTCCAGATGTGCCGAGATCTCCAAAGACACAGAACTGCTCCTTGTAAATGTCAGGTACAGTCTGGTGTATGATTGCCCAGGGCCTCATTTTCTGGTTCAATTTAGGGAAGGCTGTTCCTCCCCTTGAAGTTAAGACATGGTGGTTTAGTGCACATTTGGTCTTGCCATTAACAAACCTAGCTCTGATTGCAGAGTTAAACCAGACTCATGGCTGTGGTCAGTTGCTGCTGAATTGAGTGCCTACCATATAAGTTTCAAAAAGTTCAAGTTAGCAGTGAGGTGGGAAATGTCCAACAATAGACACCCCATTCAGTGTGTCTCCTTTCCTGGTTGAAGGTGAGTTCTGTGAAAGCATCAACAAAAGGAAGCTGAAGTTTTATATGGGTAAAGTGTTTTATACTCTCAACTGCCAATGGTTGTTAGTAATCAATCTTGTTGATCTAGAGATTCAAGTTGATTTTTAAGCAGCTTATGAAGTACAGGTGCCTATAAATCACTCTTTCAATGAGAAGCTGGTGATTCTTAAACCTGCACTGGAATATGCTGGGCAACACGTCTGGGCTGTTGGTAGGTTTGCCTGGTGGCTAAGCTGTTCAGATCTATTTATCTCGGTAAAATGCAGAGACTGAGTCTGTAAAGTTAATGTCTTGAAGCACATCTGCAAGTGTGGCAGTTGTTCAGATTTGTCAGCTTTCTAATTTGAGTCTATTTTGTTAACGTTTTTTATACTGCATGCCTGTTTAAACAAATGAGTAAAACTCAATGCATGCTCACATCTTCCTTTATTCATGGCTGAAACCTTGGGTTCAAGGAATTATTTAAACAGTATGTAAAATGGTTGCTAACAGAAATGCAGGTCTCTAATTCTAGAGAATGTTTTTATTACAATCATGTTGCATGCCTCATTATCTGGCTCTTCTAGGAGTCAGAAAACATGAGCATCGTGTATGACAGGAGTAATAATAAAGTACTAACTCTTATATTTCCTTTGATGTTTTCTTTATAAGCCTTAGTCTCATTTTTTAATAACTCCTGAGTTATTCTTTTTTTAGCTTATTCTGCCAGGATTGTATCTTTTCAAAAGGGCGGTCATGGGGAAAGGGAGGAATGAATATTTGCTGTTGTAAATTTTGTTATGGTAGTAGCTTATGATTGATCAGGGTCATCATGTGTCAACTGTTGTGTGAGCACAAAGAGCAGGCAGTTTGTCCACCTTGGTGGCTGTAAAAGGCTTAGTAAGGCTCGAGAGAAGGCCTTTGCAGGTAGAGCAGAGAGTCAAAAGATCCAATGCACACTAGAATAGGAACATGGTGATGTCAACTTTTGTGTTATTGAGCTCCTTCCTTAGCATGCCTTTTGTGGATGGGGGTACTCAGTGGTTTGAATGACAGCCTTGAGCTGCTGCCTGTCGGCTCAGCCTCAGTCGCTGCTGGTGTGTGTATTGTAAGGCCAGCTGTGATTTGTCACAGTTCAGCTGGCAGGGGGTATCTTGCTAAGCCATGATAAGACCAATCTCTTCACATTTTTGGGTATGGTGAGGTCATACGAAACACGGAGAGAAGAAAGGGTGGATTGGGAAAGGGAGGAGAGGCTGTAGCTGCATAAAAGTAAACTTCTAGGGAAGATATATGTCTTTGGAGGAAACCTGGATGATTTGATAATTTTTAAAGCTGTTATTCATGGTACAATGAAGATCATCAATAACTCTTCATAACAAATCATTTAATAGCACACCTCTGATTTCTCATGTGTTTTCCTCAGTGTAATATGAAGGTGATGCTTGTAGTGCAGTGTGTCAATTTTAAATCTGTGGAAGCAACTATAACCTCTCAGTGTTTGTCTTCCACATGACCTTAAGTCAACTATAAGGAGAAGCTTTTAAGGTAGTTGATTTAAGAGAGATTTAAGAGAAAAAAAGAATTGAGAAGCCTTTGGGTACATAGTCTCTTCAGATGTGAAGTGGGAAGAATAAACCTGAGGTTGTTTTTTTGATAATCTGTTAAATTAACAAGCTGCTCAAGCCCCTTTGCTATCCCCCATTCCTGGAGGACTTAGTTGTTTGCTACCCTCCCCATTCTTACTACTTGTTCTCTGTAGGTCAAAGGCTCTTCTTGCAGACTTCAGAGCATGGATTCTTTGGTCTGTTGCTACATCATTACTATTGTGATAGACAAATTACTGCTTTATTGACCACAAAAAGGCATAATATGGCTAACTACCAAAGTTCAGTAATACCAGTGGCACAAACACTTAGCACTCTTAAAAAATGTCTTGCCCATGTCTCTCCCACCTGCTGTGATTTCTTCTACCCAAACTGATTTTCAGAGAATTTTCTTTTAAGAGCACTCTCTTTCTCAATTGCAAGCACTGCTGTCTCTATATGCCTAATCTCTGTGAATCTCAGAGGGTTTTTTAGGCATGAAATAAAACCAAACTCTTAAGAGAGGAATGAGGTTAACATTTACAAATCCCAGTGATATTCTCTATTGAAAAAAACCAGCAGTGTATCTATGCAACATATTGTTCATTTTCATTTCAAACATATGCTGAGTTGGATATCCCATGCTTGGCTGTAGCTGCAAACATTGCTTTGTGTCTTTCTTTTCACTGTCTGGGTAGATGTTTGATAAAATGAAAGCAGGAGTTTATCTTGCTTTAAAGTTTAATGTACCATAAGCTGAGCATTATGAAGAAGCTGTCACAGCATTCAGATACCTGTGTTCAAACTGGATTATCAACCCCTTGTCTAAACAAACCTGGGTTTTTTCAGAAACATGGAGGTTGGATGGGAGTGTTTGTTTATGTTTGTAAGATACATGTCTAATTGCATGCTTTCAAACATAGCAAAACATATACTAGTGGTGTTCCTGTCTGTTTCTGAAAAGCTGGGTAATTCAGAAAGATGTCATTTTTACGCTGAAGTAATATTGATAATCACTTGTGTCACAGACATGTCTGGAGAGACTAAGAGATTGGGGTCCCCCTAGATCAAGGTAGTATCCACCCCGTGCATAGCAAGTCAATCCTGACCCAAAGAATTTGCAGTCCCTGATCAAAAGGAATGAAAACTAAGCTTAATATTTTTCTTTCTCTGACCCCCCTTCCTCTAGACATTTGCACAGAGTTAGATGGGGGAGACACCTAGATGTGGGGTACATGTGTTAAGAGTTTATCAGTTCATCAGTTCACCATACCTGCACTAAACCCCATCAGAAGTTGATCTCAGGACAAGGGTGACTTCAATACAGTGGCTTGTTTAGCATTACTTTGCATCTGCAATTTTGGAAAGGGCTGTAGAGGGGAAGTTTAGAGGTAATCATCCTCCAACAAAAACTTCATTATGGTTTTTCAGAACCTTACTATTTGGGCTTGAGTTAGGTAAAACTGAGGTCAAATAGATCTCATTTTTTGGAGTTTTTTCCCAAACTAGATACCATCTAATATTAGATCTTGGACCAATTTTTACCTCTCAAAAGATTACTATTTGCAAAAAATGTTTGATAGCTAGAGCTCTAGCCTTATGGTCTGAGTGCAGGCATAAGGTGAGCAGATCATTCTCCCTAACACATCCTGATAATGCTTCTGGACAGATCTGGGGACAGGAAGTACAACACTTGGATCCTTTCTGGGTGGTAGGCCCTAACTTTCCCACCTGTCATTGCTGCCATCAAAGGCACCGGGCTGCAAGGACCACTATGGCTGGAAATAGGGATGGGAGCATCAACATACACGCAGAAGGATGTGCAGCTCTGGTCTCATGTCAGGCTCTTCGAGGTGGGAGGTGAGAGAGGCACCCTAATCCTCAGGGGTCAGAGCCTGCTCGTTTCCCTCACTGGCAGAAAGCACAGCTCTGTAGGCAGGAGTGCTCAGGGGCTGGTGCTCCTGTACTGCTGCTGGGCTCTGGCTGCTGAATTTGTCTCCATCTTCCACATCCTTCCTGAAGCCGTGGCTGACCTCTGAGCTGGGATCTAAGGTTATGGTCCCTAATGAGCCTTCCCCTGTTACAACCTTGTGGCTTCTCAATTTGCAGTGAACCCAGCATCAGGCTTACAGGGTCAGAAGGCAGAAAAGTCTTGGAGTTTTTTTTATTTTGCTAATCCCAGGTGGTGGTTTGTTGGGTTTTTTTAATCCCTAAAATGGCTATTATGTCAGAAGAAATCATTCTGTTTCCCTCTCCTTCATTTGAATGTCCCATTAGAAAGCTAGAAGGATCTGACTCAACAGGAAACATGAGCAAACTGCTGTTGATGACAGAAAAAAACTCTAAAATGTTCTGAATTGTTTTTGTCATGCAGTTTCACATCAAGCAAATATGGAATTCCCACAAATGTGTTGAACATAATTTGATCCCTCAGGTGTGCAATATATGGCCTTAGCTTTGAACTAAATCAAGTATCTCTAGGTGATCCTGAGAAGGAGCAGAATAAGTTACTGGACTATAATTTGGAAATGTGCCACACCACAACTGACTAAATACTTTATTTCTCTGAAAACAGAGTAGATTTGGTCATCCAGAATGAAGTTCACTCAGTGCCCTGATTATGCTGCTTTTAGGTAAACAAGGTTATCTTGTTTTTTTGGGATGAGGTAGAATAATTTTCTGTCATTGCTGTTGCAGCTTCAGAGCTAGATTCTCTGGAATGTACTCAGAGGCTGCTATAACACCTTGGTTATCCTGACAAATGTAGCTAGGCCTCTAGAGCTGTGCAGTTTTGGTTTTGCTTACTTGCACTGCACTGCAAAACTAAGAAACTATGTTCAAGTTTTGTTTCATTTAAAGTTTAGAGATTACATGTCCATCCGTGTTTATTTGAAGGCACTCAAGTGGTTGCTGAGTTTTTTGCTTTTCATTTTACCCTAAGAACTCTGTGTAAAGAAGTCGATCTCCAGCCTATTAATTCCGTGTGGTCTTTGTTTTTCTTAAACTTTTTCATGCCTCTCCCCATTAAATCCCAAATTAAAGCTTAGTTTGCTTTTAGTGCACGGAGATTGGAGCTTTAATAGTATGTTAAGGTAGACCTGCAGGGATAGGATGGCTTCCTTTCACAAAACAAGTATATGTACCTGTGTTCTGCCATGGGCTCCAGATCTATGTCCAAGGGAGCATGCCGCAAAGGTGGCTAATGCACACAAATGACCCAAGAGCAAACAGGAGCCGGATGCAGCCCTTGAGCCATCTCATTTCTGCTTTCCCTTCCTGCAGGGCTTGGAATGAACTGGGTTGAAGAGGCAGGAGAAACCAGTAAGGTCTCAGCTTCTGCCTGTAAGTCTGTTCTGGAGCTTCACTTGGCTCTTCTGGACCAGCAGTTTGGTTTTAACTTTTGACCTGATCTTTGCCTTGGGGCAGGTGGCTTTGTTTAACTTGGGGTATTCAGGCCCCTCTCAAACTGATTTTGGGTGCTCCAGATTATCTTCTAGGAGCTCCTGCCTCCATCTACTGACAGTATTAGGAACATGAGGAACTTAATACACCGCTGGTGGTGCTTTAAGGGAATTGAAATTAGATGGTGAAAGAAGGCAAACAACTTCCTCAGAGAGAAGGCTCTGCCTGTGCTAGCAGTGGGGCACTCCATCCCATTGCACCAGGGCTGTCTTTTGCTGTGTCTGTGCATTTAATTGCCAGACTCAGAGGGGCCTCTCAGGTCTGCTGCAAAGTCTCCAAACACTGCCATGAAGTCTACTCTTCCCTGAACCCCAGGGGTGCATACTGGCAGTTCCTGTGGCTGCCCTGCACTGGGGTGACTACTTGTTCCTCCTGTGCTCCAAGGTGTGTGGATTTGTCACTCCACATCTTTCAGACAGCACACCAAGTGTCCTGCCAGCCCGCCTGTGCTCCCTCTTAAATGAAAAGTTAAAACAGTGGGCAGTTTTGACAGGTTAGAACTCCTCAGAGTGCTGATATAGATCTGCATTCTCTTTTCTCTTGTCTCCTTTAACACTGCTCCCATCATTTAAGGAAAGTTGCCTATATTCTTCTTCATGCCTTTTTGTCTTTGCATCAGACTTCATCCATACCAATGTTTGTTTTGTCCTCACTGCTGGCTCACAGGTAATTAATGCCTTTGACTGCCATGCCTTGCTCTTCTGTAGGGAAGTTTTATACATTATTTAACAGAGCTGTCTGAAAAGTATTTTAAAATAAAATATTGGCATATTATTGATACATTGTCTTTTATCAGTTCCCCTTGACATACCCGATCTTCAGATGGATTTTTCTATCTCTCATCTCTCTAGTTTTGTTTTTGATTTTTTTCCCCCATTGAAAACAAAGTTTACTGTTGCATGAGCTCAGTATGTGCTAACTGCTGTGAAAAAGCAGAAAGAGGTCAAAATATTTTCTGGTTTGGGTTTGGATATGTATTTATTTCACTTTCCCAGGAATAGTGAAGGAGCTTGAGCAAATGATGTTCCATGTCTGCCTCTTCCTTCCCTCACTTTATACACCATTGCTTACACTGGTGACAATTTCTTTTTAGCTTTACTTGGTTTTTTGACATCTTTTACTGGAGTGATGTGCTGTTCAATAGGAATACAAGGAGTTTAATGAAGTGATCATCTAGTATGTGGGAGATTCTCCATATCCATTCCTTTGGTAGTTTCTTGCCTGGCTAGTTGCTGCCAGGAAAGAAACTTAGGTTTCTTGAGGTTGTTGGGGGAGCAAGGGAGCAACAAAAAAGGCAAAGGGCAAAACTTGCTATATTGCTTTGTTGCTTGGGTAGGAAAAGAAGCTGGATGCCCATCAATGGCTGGAAAAGGACTGGAAAGAATGGGTGGAAACAGCAGCATATGACTCCATATGAATTTGTAGTGGGTTGTCACAGATTGAGGTCAAGTGTGTTTGGGCCAAGTGAGGCTGGAAGAAAGGAGCTGAACTGAGATGTATGTTGGGAGTAGGAAATGGGGTAGTGGCTGTGTGCTTGTATTGACAAAGTAAAGTCTCCTTCCTTGGAAATAATAGTTCCTTTCAGCTAGTAAAAACCTTGTGATGCTCATTATGGGTTGAGGGGCATGGGAAGGATGAAAAGGCAGTGGACTTTAGAGGAGGTGAATAATTGGTAACTGTATGGTCACAGTTTCCTGCTGAATGAATGCTCTTGGATGAGAACTCTTGGTGGAGTTCTGAACCTATAACCCTCAGTATTGTTTTAACTTACTTGGTAGCAATAAATCTGATGTAATCTGTGCATACATGTTTGTGGTTTCTCATCCAAAAAGCTCCAAAGAGCTTTTATGTAAACACCCTCTCAGTAGAGCTATAACAATTGAAGAGGTTGTCGAGGCATGTGGTTTGAAATGTGGGAAAGAAATGAAATAAAGCCATCCTGGGAGAGGAAGGAGCAGCTAAAGGATCTTCAATGGATTGCATGCTAGCATGAGGGACAGAGCGTGGTGGTGGTCAAGACTGCAAAGGCCTTCTCCCATCTCTTGAAATATCAATATGATCTGTTTGTTCTCCAAAGACTTTAACAAACCTCTGTTTTAAGATTTTCTGACATACTCATCGTGGCTTGAGACGAAGCAATCTCTACAACAGAGTGCTCAGTATAAGCCTCATGGTAGCAAAACTGAGAGGTTGTATGTTTGTTAGGACAGATTTCAGTGACTATAACACTCCTGTACTGGATTGATTAATGTCTCTGCAAGTTATGATGGACTGTACTCAGTGTGGGACTCTGAGCTGGCCAGCATTTCCTCGGTAGCCATTCAGGTCAGAGTTCTGGCCAGCAGCTTTAGAAAAAACAAACACCTCTTGGTGGTTCCAAAAGGACTTCAGATCCACTCTGTAGCTCATGAAACAGGGTTGTTCTGGAGTAATGTTCAGTAGCCTTCACTTCTATATCTCTGTCTTGCTGTCTCTCATCTTCTCTTCAGAGCTAGGAGTAGGTGGTGCAAAGATAAAGAATCCTCAGTTTTATGAGAACTATTCCTATCTATGGCAACAAACCTCGAGTCTTTCCTATTTCAGAAGAATAGTATCTTAAACTTTGTCTACTAGAAAGTTTTAGACCTCAGGTAATTTCTCACAGTTTGGACACCATCGTCAGTAGTTGTGTTTTAAAACTTTAAAAAGTTTAAATTTTTAGCAGTAGTTAAGTATTCAGTGGTTTCACAATATATTTTCTTTTCTGAGATACAACTTTTGCTTAATATAAATGGACGGCTCTCAATTTGAGTGGAAAACCAGCCATCTGGAGTTCTCCTAGGAGTTCTCCTGGGGCGCAGAGCTCTGTCACTAACTGAAAGAGACCATCAGATCCTGGGTGTCAGGCACGGAGCAGTGAGGAACCTCCCTAACCAAGATTGCAAAGAGAACTTGGAATATTAACTGTGGGCACAAGATGGTGGAAGGATCCTGTGCCTTCCCAGGCCATGAGTCTCATAAGGACTGGTGTATTTACAGCGTAAGTATGTTCATCCTGCCAGGACTCTGTCTGGGATTTGAGAGTTGGGATTTGAGTAGTTTATCCCTAACCTACCTCCTCAGCTTTAGTAGACTCAAGTCATTAATAAGCGTAGTAAGGAGGCCTTTATTTCCAGGATAGCTGGTGACTTAGTTCCTCTTTCAAGCTTTAACTGTATCACTGGTGGATATTTTCCTATTTAACTTTTGACATTGCTAGGGATTCTGTGCAGTAAAGCCTTTTCCTCCTTCCTTTCCCCCCTTATTTTTTACGTTCCTGAGTGAAAGCATAGCCAAGCAGTGAGCTCAGTGCCATGGAAGCATTTTATATTTTGAGCAGAGATAAAAATCTCATTCCTTCTATAAACAAAACAAATCAACAGATGATGCCCAGGAGAACCATTTCTCTATAGCCATTTTCCTCCAGCTGCTTTCTATTCTGTGCAGCTTGCAATGCACCATATGAAATACGTGTGTGCCTTTCTGTGTGTGCAAAGCACAGGTTTCCTCCAGACAGTGGCAGCTTCATCATCAAAAAAAAAAAACCAAACAAACCCACAACAAAACCCCCCACATTTTTTTTTCTTTTACAGTGCTGTAATAATAAGATTACTAATAAAGTTGAGATATTTGGTTGTTTGATAGTGTGTAGTTTAGCAGTGCTAGAGGATATGCTGGAGGAACTCTGCAGTCATAACCACTGCATCTTCCCTCTGCATGGGTTTGGACTATTGTCTGTGGGAGGATGAGGGATAGAAATAATCTGAGTGAGTCTTGAGTGCCTCATAAACACGGCAGAGATGAGGGTACAGCAAAATAGCTCGTTCAGAGTGTGCTGCCCTGTGTGTGCTTGCATGTGTCCCTGTGCCAGTGAGGAGTTCCTCTCCAGTGCTGCAGCAGCTTAGTGGCTGGGCACAAGCTTGTTGCAGGAATGAGACTGGTGGAAGGCAATAGGAATTGGCCCCTTCAGCCTGTTGTAAGCCCTTGCTCGATGGCACCTCTTGCCTTCCTGCTTTTGTTTAGCCATGGTGAACAGTTCAAAGGCTTAGGTGGATGGCCAAAAGCTGCAAGGAGACGGGGCTGAGACCCAGAGGCACCAAGGGAGGAGATCATGCATGGGAAAGAGCAGGGGGTTGTCTGGACAATGAGCTGGTAGATAAAGTGCATGGCAAGATCTCAAGATGCTTGGGAGTAGTTGCAGGTCAACCCTTGGCAGAGGTGCAGCTGCAGGTATATCTTATCTCAGCAGAATCCTTCTGCTCACCTCCCCCTCCTGAGACGTGCTTCTGTACAGGAGGAGGGCGGCTAAGCCAGATGTGCCTAAGCTGGAGCCTGGGGGAGTAGTATCTATCCTTGCAGGGGCAGGGAAAGGTGATAAAAGTTTGAACATTGCTAGGTTAATGGACTGTCTTTTTGCCATAAATAGTAGCCTCTGAGACGTGAAGGAATTGGAACTTAGTGGGGGGAGCAGGAGGGCAATAAAATTTGGCAACATCACTTTTGGTCATGTTGATAAAGCGTGGTTTAGAACTGAAGGAAAATATTGTGGTTTTGCATCCAAAAAGTTCCTCAGATCATTTATGTAAACATCTTGTAAATATACATACGTGTACACATATATATACACATTTACACTTACGTGTAAAAACATAGCAAGTGACTCAGAACAAACAGCTTCTAAATAAGCAGCCAAACGTAACTGATCTGATTGTTGGATAGATCATGTTCCGTGCCCAAAGCAACCCCTTATCCCATCTCTCGCCAAATGACTTCTGGCAGCTAAGGAAATAACCTTGGGTGAAACCAATAGAATTTTTATAACAGGGACATTAGCTATTGACCCTGAGTGTATTTTACGACACTGCCTTGGTTTTGCCTTGTATATCTTCATTCTGTTGTTGATGTGTTGTTCTGTGTTTTCGAAAAACTGCAGCCTCTCCCCAGCACGCCAGGATCTGTCACTGCGGCACCCGGGCTGCGGATTCGCGCTCCTCAGCACCGGATCGTTCTCCAAGGCAGCGCTCATCTGGACAGGGCTGGGCACATGAGACAATTTTGATTTATTTAACTGGAGTGCAAGACAAGTAATTTATACCATTTGTGCTATGCTACTGGGAGAAGAAAGGCTGTACCTGATCTGCTTTGAAGTTCACTTTTCCATATTAACAAATTTCAGTTAACAGAGCTTTTTTCTACTAGATCAATACTTTGGGTGCTGTGGCTGAGATGGTTTTCATCAGAGACTTCTTGCCCTAAACCTGAGTTTGCTGAATCATTAAAACAGGGTCTCAAACTTGCTTGAGAACTAAGTTCTGTTTACTTTGCTCATTTGCCCTGGTAAAGTTAGGGAGCAGGAAAAAAACTTCAATAGAAATTTCCCTGACTGACAAGTGCACATGAATCAATTTTTTTTTTGTTCTTGTTTTTGTGAAAGTGTTTCCCAAGGTGATTTGCTTATGTCTGAGCATTTAGGCTGGCAGCATCTATGGAGTTTGAACTTGGAGCTTTAAGGAAATGAAAGCTGTGTTGTAACGTAGCTGAGTTTTTTTGTCTCCAAAGAAGTAAAATATTTTAGGTGCTTAGTTCTATCAAAAATTTGGGTTTAAAGGGGATAGTTAACAGTCAGAAATCTTGTCGCAGTTGATGGTGGCAGTGGCTGGTTGTTTTTCTGGGTGACGCTATTTTGGGTCAAGTTATAGAGCTGACTGTAAGGTTTAAAAACATTTCGGTAGAGTTTACATGGACAGCTTGTCTCATTAATTATCCAGGAAATTCTGAACTCTTAAATAAGTGCTCTAAGCTGATTTACTAGTGCAAGCCCTTTAAATTCATACGCTGAATTTGGTTGCATTGCTTAGACCAGTGATAAAACTGTATTGTGGGGTTTTTTCTTTCTCACCTGAGAACATAACTGTCCCACCTTTCAACTTTCACATGGACGTTTTTGTGACTGAAAAATGTTGTTAAACAAAATATTGATACAGTAAAAGAACAAACCACACAGAAACCCAAGCCACACCATAAATCCTTCTCTGAAGTTGCTCACACTGGTTATGTAAATAAAAGAAAATTGATGCTGTTTGCAGAATGTGATGATAGAGGGGCAATTTCTCTTATGTGATTGATATTGTGTGTGTCTGTGTGCCCATCTACCTGTCCATCCACCCAGCTCTTTGTTATTTTGGTCAGCTCTGCAGCTGATATAGACACCAGAGAACCACCACCCCAGGCAGAAAATGTCCTTTCTCAAGGTTTCACAGAGGATCATTACAGGGAGTGTTTTGTCTTTTACTTGCTTGGGAAAGACCTTTTGACTGAAAAATGTATTGCTCAGTTCAGAAGGAATTACTGTATGTAACCAAACACTAATGACTTTCCTTTGAATGTGGTGGGTTTTGGTTCCAATCCCAAATAGTGCATTACATCGCTACAAACTAAGGGATGTTTCAACCCCCGCGACTGTTGATCCCCAAGGATAAAGTTGATCCGTCTATGGGGTTTTTATTTGTAAATTGCATTGCCTTTGTAAATAGCTGGTGGCCAAAATCATTATCATTGTGTTAATTTAAAGATCAGTCAGCATTTTCAAGGCCTGGACAGTTTCAAGAGCTTTCTCTGAGCAAGTTGGAGGCTTTGTCTTGTAGGCTGTGAGCAAATTGTTACAAAACACAAGAGAGCTGGTAGGAGTTTGTGGAATCATAATTAATTGACAATGGTTTTTCAAAAATGACATTTTTCAAATTGAAATAAGCTGTTAAAACAATTTAGAACAGTGTTGTGATAGTCCGTTGACACACGTGGGGAGCTTTGGGTTAAACATATAAATAATGCTGAAAGGACTATATTTAGTTCCAGACTGATCCAAGGACAACTGAAAAATTGAAGGTCAAATAACAAAACGAAGAAAAGAAAATTATAGCCCTCCTTTTGTTCTGTTCTGCAGCATGCTGCTTGGCAGCCGTGAAGGTTCAATACTGGGGAATTTGTCACATACAACTATTTATGATTTGTACTTTAAGCAAAGCAAGTAAGCATGAAGTGTATGTACTTATTGACAACAGCATATCACTGAGTCTTGTCACACTGAGTCTGGGCAGCAGCTCCTGAGTATTGCAGGGTTTTTGGGGGCTGGATAGCAAAAGATCTATGCAAACCTAATTAAACAATCAGTCAATCACAGCTTTCCCCATGCTCTGTCTTGACCCTTAGGCTCTAGCAGTTTCTGCTTGGAACTCAGCTAAAGAGTAACCAGGTGCTAAATGGTGGGCCCAGACCATTGCTTGTTTAACTATTTTTATGTGTACAAGCTATTAAAACTATGGAACAAGAAGAAATTCAGCTCACTACTATCTTGGGAGAACTTTTAGTCTGTGCTTGAGCAGGAGTTTGTTTAAACAGCCCAAGTGCAGAGCTCAGCACTTGCAGTTGCAGAGTCAAGGCAGTGAGCTTCAACCCATCCAAGTCAACCCTCCAGTGGTGGTGATGGGTTTTCTTCCTCCCTCGTGGAGAGACCTCGTGCCTGCATTGCTGATCCAGTCAGGGTCCGAGGTAGGTGCTAGACTGTATTCACTTCACGTAAGGAGAGTGCTTCACTTAAGTGGCTGCAGGTAGCACCGGCACTGTTAGAGCCACGGGACCAGATCTCAGCAGGTCATGCCTATTTATTCATCTGAGGATCTGCACAAGGATGGCGGAACACTGAATGCTCAGGCGTTGATGATACATCGATGGAGATTGTCAGTGATGTGATTTCTGCAATCACGATCATGCGATGTTTCACTTGACCTCGTCTTGCCAAGCCTGATCATGCCTGCCTGTCCTCTTGCACAGCTCCCAGCATGCCCAGAGCACTTTCCTACTGGCCAACCAGGCCACACTCCTGGGGCCAGATCCCTTCCCTGGAGCATCTACTGGCCACTTTGCTCCAGACAGTTGACATTCTGTCAACTGGTTCTGGCTGCTCTGCTTTTATTAGGGGATTGGGTAGCACATGGTGTAATTAATTATTTTCAGAGGCTTTCATTCATTTAGTCTCCCATTAGCCTTCCTCTCCTTGAAATGCCTATGAAACCTTATTTAGTTCCTACTACAGGGTACTATCTCACTGAGTAGTACAGTTTTCAAATTGACTAATATACTGTATATCAGATGTGTGCATTGTATGGACAATGTCTATTCAGACAAAGCTTTGGCTACCAGTTGTGTGAAAATCAAATGCATCCTTAGCAGTGTTCAAAAGTGAGTGGGAATACACGTGGTCCAACTTGGCTAGCAACTTGTCCCACGATGGATGCATTCAACTCTGAAATGGCAATATTCGGAGAAACAGACTTCTTTTTCTTAGATGGAAACCATGTCTTGCATAATTTGTGTTTTTGCATTTTCACTTTAAATCTAGGCTTTGCCTGTTAGAGATAATGGGAAACAATTATTTCTTTCAATTACTAGATGGCTGTTGTTTACATTTCCTATGAGCATCTCTCTGTCTCTCTCTCTTTCTTACCCCCTCAGCTCCCCCACTTAAAAATATTTTTGTGCATGCTGTATCTAAAAATAAATCCAAGTGGAGGCCCAGTAATTAGGGTCATTCTTTTAGCAATGAGTTAATCTCTTTGTAGAAGCAAAAAACAAATTGGGATTGTCCTCAGATGAAGTCTTAGATCATTCATCATTTTTTGTCTGGTTGTGTCTTCAGCTCCTGAATTTATTATATGTTTAATCTTGACTGTGTTTCAGAATAAGATGTAAACTCAGTTATGGTTTAGAAGGTTGGTTGAAGTTTTATCCTGGTGAAGGCTCTTGTAAACTGAAACTTGAAATTTGGCCTTAGAAGACTGTGTAAAACACTAATTCTTGCAAATGTCTCCTAATAGACACATTTCTAACAAGTGCTTGCCCACTCTTTTTTTCTTTCAATATTACCAGGAGCAGTTACGTGAGCAGTGCATCTTTTCATTATTTAATTTGTTATGCTGTTCATTTATAGCTTCATTTCCTTCAACTTTTACAGATTATTTACAGACTAATATTGAGTTCATAATCTTAGATATGCAAACATATGATTTTTTTTTAACCACCAAGATATTCATGATTTGGATGAGGAATCCCTGGGCAGAACATGAAGTTCAGCAGTGGCACACATGAATATGGGTACAGCTCTGGCTTTGCTTTAGTGTATGAAGCTTGACACTTGGATATGCACGAGGAAGAGGAGATAAATTCCTGAAACCATAATTTCCCTTACTGTTGACTACCAAAAAAGAAATTAAAAGGGAACTCCCAGCCTTCACTATTTATGGAATGTCACCACAGCATATTTTGGAGTTGTTTTTGAAGGGTCATTAACCTCACTATCTAAAAGCAAGCAGCCAGCATTCTTCTAGCTGTCAAATACAAGTTAAATGGGTTCTTTTAAATTAGATTTTTGTCTCTGAAGAACGTTTTGTTGTTTATGCTCAGTCTGTAAGGGTGCTCAAATGTCCCAGTTAAAGTCAGAGCCAGCCACATCAGGAGAAATAATCTTTACACAACGTGGTATCTGGCTATGCATGCCTTTGTGATGAGAGGAATATACCTTTCCCAACATGATCAAGTCAGAAATACCTTAGCAGCATAGAAGGCTTGATTATGATCTTTATTACCTTCCTGTAATGCAAGAGCAGCACTGCTGAACTCCGTGGAGTTGCTCTAAACTGAAGTGTGAACTCTGAAATACAGAGCAGAATAAATTCACTTTATACACTTTAGCTTGAAGAAGACAAGTCTCTGTGGCAGTCCCGGCAGGATTACCAGTCAGTTTCAGGGCTTGTGTATCCCAGCATTGTAGGTAGGCTTGGGAATCTTAGTCTGCAGTAGAAATGTCACTGCTCTTCCACAGAATGCTCTGGTAACAGCCAAACCTCCTAAATAATCATCATCCCTACTGTTCAGTGTGTGAATGCTGGGAACAGAAGTGTTGGGGGAATCTTTCGCAGTTCTGGCAGAAAACGTGTCTCTTGGAGAATAGGAGACTTTCCACTGGCGCAAGTCCTTGCTTTTCAAGACCTGTCTCTTTGCTGAGACAGCCATCTGGCCACCTCTGAGGGATGGCAGTTTGCGGTGCATTGCTGCTGGGGGTGGGTGTTATCTTTCCAGGTGGCAAGGAAAGCCTCTTGTGCTTGCATGTCATTGCCTTCGGCAGAATGCACAACTGCAGGATTTTGAATGCTTAAATTCATTATTCAAACTACAAAATATTGCACAATTTTAATTTTTTTTTTTTTTGGGCGGGGAGTGGGGGGAACTCTAACCCTGGATGACTCTCACTTTGCTATTCAAGCCATAAGCATGTCTTTACTTGCTCACAGGTTTCAGAACTTTGAGACTGCTTTCGGTTCTACCAAGCAACGACAAGCCTAGAAATAATCTTTAGTTGGGGCTCTTTATCCGTGCCCCAAACTCCCTTACTTATGCAATCATGCAGTTTTAATATTGATGCTTTCAGAAACATCCAAATAATGAGGGATTCACGATAAAGCTGTGAGATTTTGTTGCCAGGTTTATTCTTGTGGAGCAGAACTAATAAAACTTTAAGGACGAAGCCTTAGCCAAGTTTTTAAAAGTAGGTTATTTTTATTGTGAAAAACAAAATTAAAAACAAAGAAACCCAAAGCTTGGAGATTGAAACTCAATTTAAATCATGTGGTCTGTGTAGGCTTTTTGGTGAGCTGGAACCAGATAAACACATGTCAGGTGCATAGAAAATGAAGTAGTATCAGTATGTTGGCTATGAACTGATCTTGGCTTTGTGCTCTTTGCATGCATGATATTACAATGAAAGTTGGCAAAAGGAAATATGATTGCACGTGATTAAATGTTGACAGCCAAGGAGCTTGACTTTCTGTTTATGGAGGTGAAAATAAGGAAAAAAATGGGTAGTAAAGCTTCCTATGTGTCTTCACATAGTCCTGGAAAATGTGAGGTAAAAAATGTAAGAAGGGCTGTAATAGCAATCTGATTTAAAAAAAAGAAATCTCTAAAATGTTCTAATGAAAAAATACTCTGATTCATATTGCAAAGGAAAATCCCTATTCCCCCTGGGTGTGTACTGTATTCCAGAGTGATTGAGAAATGTATGCTAACAGGCAAGGGGGGACACGTATTCCCCTTTCCTGGACTTTTGATATAATTTTTTAGCCAATGCTGAGAGAATCTCTGCATACTCTAAAACTTCAGTCATTTCTGAAATATTGATCTGGGAAGGTCACTAAATTCCAGAGATGGTGAGATCAGGGTAATGAGATCAGGTGACAGGCCCAGTGGTACCCACTGATTTAGTTGTTTAGACACTGTAACCAAACCATGACCTTTCTGATCCACAGCCTCTTTGATCTAACTGTGAAAACACAGCTGCTTACTGGATATCGCATGGCAGTGTGCATGTAGGCATTAGGGCACCTTCTCGTGACATTTACGTTAATTATTCTGGTGTCAATTTATAAAAACGAGTATCACCCACTGTCTGGGCACTGGAACAGGCTCCCCAGGGAAGTGGTCACAGCACCAAGCCTGACAGAGTTCAAGAAGTATTTGGACAATGCTCTTGGGCACATGGTGTGATTCTTGGGGATGGTCCTGTACAGGGCCAGGAGTTAGACTCCATGATCCTTGTGGGTCCCTTCCAACTCAGTGTATTCTGTGACTAACTGTGGATCAAAGTCTCCTCTAACAGATGGGTGACTTTAGGTCACTGTGACTCATGCGGTGTGCAGAGGACCCTCTGCCTCCCAGGCTTTGCATGAAGAGACTGATGGATGCCTCATTCCCATGCTCAGCGCCAATTCCTCGGAGCCTGCTTTGCCCTGAGCCTCTCTGTGCAATGCAGCCCGTGGTGCTGGTGTTGAGCAAGCAGGGAGATGCCTCCAGTGTGGGACCCAGGTTTGCCCTGGGTTCCACTTCTGCATGACACTGCCTGTGGTCTGGGTCTGTTCAGGGATGAACCTGTGTTTTGCTGTTTTTTTGTCAATCTTTATATTTCTCTCAATTTTGGGTAGCTGTTTGGTTTTTGACATGTCTATAGCACAGTGGTTCCCTCTGGAGATATTCTGCCATCAACTCTCCACTGCCTGTGCCAGAGTCCACATGGCATTCTCTTTCCCCAGCAGAAAAACAGATATGGAGCAGAAATTAGGCCTGCTAAAGCTGTACCATGCTCCCATGGAAATATATGCCCAGATCCATATGAGATCATACACTGGAGCCCAGCTGCTTCCTGCCCCAAGTTTAAATACTGTGAGCACAATAGTAAAGTTCCATGATGCATGGATGTGACCTGGAATCACTTAGAGCAGAGGAGCAGGATGGAGAATTTATGTCTAGCCCAGGGCAGAGCACATGGGCTCCTGGCTATCGTGTACAGTTGCCTTTTTACTTGCACACAAGCTTATCAAAATGTTTTTGCAGGCTTGCTCCAATTTTCCTGCACAGCTTTTAACTCTTCGTTTGGGGACCTTTGTGAACTAAGCAGTAGCAGGCAGTGCTCAGAGAGGGTGAATAGTGAGAGCTCAGTCAGAGCCAGGCAGAAAAGCCAGGCTGCTGCAGAGCTTGGCAGGAGCTGGGAGCCCACAGCACTGTCTCTGCAGGCATGCTGGCTTGTCTCCTTTCCCCATAGGCGTGAGAGAAGATGCATTTAAAAATAAATAGGAAGACAGTGTGGAGTGCCAGCATTGTGTCCCTCTGAACATGATCTGAAAGTATGTATTAGGGAAGTTTAAAGCTATTAGACATGTGGACTGGCATTAGAAGTATAACGTACATCCAGAGAGGCACCAAAACTCGCGATGAAGTCAAGCAAAAAATAATCCCGTGATGCTTTCTCTCCCCATAAACATATATTTCCTTGGAGACTGTCTACGGAGTAAGGAAACCTGGCCCCACAGTACTGAATGCCAAACAAAAGATGAAAAGATGGTTGCTGGCCTAATAATCTTAAATACATTGAAGTGCAGTTTAGTTCATAGTCTCTTTTATGTGTACAGTAAGCAACAGTTACAGATCCTTAAGGCATGTTTTGGGTTTAGTAGAGAGATGGTTGTGTTTTTTGAGGAAGACAGGCAATACCTGAAGCTTTCATCCAAACTGAAGTAAAGAATTGAAGTGACTCCTTTTTATGATTTTTCTGTTTGTTTCTAAAAAACACTCTCACCCACTTTGTCTTTAGCATTTGCACAGTGCAGGCATAAAAAGTGATCAGGAGAACTGTCTCTGTAGGCACTGGCAGGTTTTTACAGTGTTCACAAAGGTCTGGAGGAAGCAGTTTTGGAAATGTTTTCCCTCTTGCCACAAAATGCTGCTTACCTGCAGAAAAATAAATAATTTTAAGGTGGGAGCTTTTTATTTTTTGCATATGTATGTAGATGTTTTATGGTAAAATTAAGTAATTGAAATGCTCTGGGTTTTTTTCTTGTGTTTATGCTTGTTTCTTGCTGTGGTTACCTATCAAGCACCAAACTAAATTGCTAAACATAGTACAACACCAAAGCAAAATTGCCAAACATAGTCCAAATTCATAGCAAGGCAACAAGTGTAATTATTTTTTATTTTATTGTGGCTATCTGAGGAATCAGCTGATCATTTGTAAAGTACCTGTCTGAGCTCTTATCAGGCTGACTTCTAATGTGGATTTATATTGGAATTTGTATTATGAAGGAGTGTGTAAGGAATTATTTCTGCTGCTTAGCATTATCTGTATGAAATACTCACCTAGAACAGAAGACCTACTTGAATATTTCAAAGAAAAATAGCTTTCAAAGCATGCACTTTCTCTCTTCTAGGTTAAAAGAATTATGTAGAGGCTTAAATAGTTAGCTGCATTCTGCCCTTTCAAATATGGCGATAGGGAATGATAATTTACTTGTGTGTTTAATACTGTGCAGCTGTGAGCTGGCTGTAAAGTCTGGAAACATGCTTACACCCATACGAGAGGCATTCTCCACTTCCACTGTCTGTTGGAGAGATGGAAGAAGTATTGCTAGAAAATGCCACAGAGTGCTGTAAAACTGTGTCAAGAGCGTGTTGCTGCAGGGATCAAATAACTAAACCTACAAAAAGATGTTGTCTGTCCTTCTGGTAGGACACATGTAGATAGTAGTGTACTTCTCAAAGAAAATTCTGAAAAGGCCAAATTTGAATGGGACCACAAAGTGGTCTTTTCTGAAAACTGATGAACAGTTTGTGTTTGCTTGATTACTTGTATGCAAATTGAAACATGTATGTACAGCAGGAAAGGTATGGCCAGAGGACTTTCACATGTGACTCTTGAGGTGTTAAACCAGCCAGGACCTTGAGTGGCTGCAATGCAGGAAATTGGAGCTGGGTCCTGATGCAGTGCAGGGTGAGGCTGAGCTGCCTAGGAGACCTCTCACTGGAGTCACAGGGAGCTTTCCTGGAGCGAGGTACCTGTCTGGAACACATGGTATCACGGCCCAGTACGAGTCCAAGAAATGCATTTCAAAGATGGTGTAGTCAAGGGAAAACTGGGAGAATCAAGCAAGGAAGTCAGTCAATACTGAGATGCCTGAGCAAGTCACTGAGAAAATGGTGTTTCAGTAGAGGGTGTTGGGTAACTGTGGGGAATGCTGGTAGTATTTTCTGCTTTACTAAAGATGGAAACACTTTGTTAAATTTAAACTCTTCTCTAGCTTTCAGCTATCTGGTTCTTATAGCAACCCTGTGAAGTGCATATGTGATATTGAAATGGATTAGATGGGTTGTGATGGAGTCTGTGGGATTAGAGTTCACTTTTCCACAGTGATCCTCTCGCTCTGGGCTGCATTTCTGCAGCCTATACAGCTGTACTTGGCTATGGGCATCCTTCTGCTCAGCCTCTCCCTGGAGTTCAAAATGCCCCAGTCTTGCTGGCATAACACTGCCCGCCGTGAGCATGTGTCACCCCAGCAGGCTGATGGTGCACCTTCTCTTTCCGTGGGGTCCTGGTGTTAGGCAAAAAGTAAATGCACAGTGGGAGCCAGGCTGGAGAGAGAGGGGTGCTCAGGAGGGAGAGGGTGATGCCATGACAGCTCGCATTTCTATAAGCTTTTCTGTAAACTTTGCTCTTCCCCAGTTTACAAGCTGTGCTGGAGAAAAGGGCTGATGTACAGAGATGTCAGACTGTGCCAGAGCAGAGCTGTGTTCTTACATAGCTCAATATAATGCTGTATCTGGGAAGAAAGCCTGAATTATTCACTCACTTGCATAACTGCATGTAAGAGTGTTTATAATCAAGGACTTGGGTTCTGTCCATATTTATGAATGACCAGGGCTGAGTCTGGGCATAATTCCAGCACTGATACTGTGTGCGAGTTGCACAACTGTTGTGAATACATGACATTGCTGCTCCATGCGAGGCCATGGGACGGATGGGACATTTGGCAGAGTTTGTGCTCCCTGCTCTGAACAGCTCGTGCTCAGTGGGGACTGCTACCGTACAAGCACGCAATCCCGGCACACTTAGAAGTCCTTCCACTGATTTAGCCACTGTCTTTGGCAAAATCAGAGATCCTTGTCCTTCAGACAGTTTAACTAGTTACAAGCCACCCCTTGAATTTACCAGGAGCCTATCTCCAGCAAAAATAATAATCCCCTCACTTCAGCTATTAACTCCCTTGAGTACTAATTGTTCACTCATTTTGCCTTTTATTAATGGCATATGGATATAGGATCTTTACTGTAGTTGATGAAATGTTGGGCAAAGTGTTGCAATTAGTTCCACAGCTGCTTTGGTCATTGATGTTAAACACTTGTACTTCTCTAGAGACCACTTTAAATGGGAATCTGATCTGGACCATCATTACCAACCTCTTTTGCTTTCACCTTCAGGTGAAGAAGTGGAAGCCTTGATGTTACCTAGGGGAAAAAATTAGCAAAACTGCCATGTTTGTTTCACTCACACCTCAAGACTCTGCTCTATAATGTGCTCTTCCCACACCACAACTGGATCAGGGGATCACACACCACACCACACCACACCACAGGGGATCAGTGTCTTGCTTTCATCCCCTGGTTACCACATGCAATGATCTAGTCACAGCAGTCTGTTCTATTTTCCTCCTTTCCAAGGTCCCCTGTGTCAGGTGGCTGGGTGAGAGCCCCTGCTGACAGGACTAGTTCCCGGAGTGGGTCTTCCGTCCCTCCTGGAAGTTATGAGGATCCTCTCAGGCCCCTGTGTCTGATGATGCAAGGGTCAAAGCAGCGAGCCCTTCCTGCTCTGCAGATCCTGTGGTCTAGAGCAGAAGACTGCTGGTACTGTTGTACTCCCCATCAGCTAATAGCTGTTGGCCAGTGTTCTGGATGAAGGCTCTGCCTGCTGTACTGACATCCATCCAATTTGGGTAAATACTGGATTATGCAAGAGAAGCAGTGAGAAATGTCATGCTGATCTCCCAGAAACAGCCTGTGATGTATGACTTCCTTGCCTCCTCCTAAATGAATTAACATGGATGTAGAAAGTGGAAAAAACAAGCCTTTCTATGCTTTCTACTTGTACATAATATGAGAGGAAATTTGCCTTCCTGACCATATGTTGGCAGGTCAGTAGATCCCTTCTGAAATTACACAGAATTAAGGATGTAAAATAATGTTCCTGTGGTTGCATCACATACTCTAATTTCACTTCCCTACCCAAAGTAATCTTTTTTCTTAGGAAATACTATTCCACGTTAGTGGGAAGTTATCCTATTTATTTCCAGCAAGTATGAATAACTTCAGACAACATGAGTTTGTTTTAAGGGGGAAGCATCTTTCCCAATCGTAACGTATCATGGGTCACTTGGTCGTAGAAATATTCTGTTGTTTCTCTTCTGGAGATACAACAGAGTTCCCTCTGCTGCTTCTAGAAATGTGCATGTACAAAACACACAGCAATAGAGCTCTGAAGGATCTCTTCATTCAAAGTAGGTGCTTATCCAACTCCTTTCAAGTATATTTTTGTCCAAAGCCAGGATGCAACATGTTGGTCATGAGCTCTGCTTGAGGAGTTTAAATTCCTCATAGTTCTCCAATGGCTGGACCAGGGCGGCATGGCATTGTCTGCATCTGGCAGCAGGAACACAGTCCAACCCTAAATGGTTAACTTCCTTGGGATAGTCTGTCACTAATTACCAGGAATCGCACTTCTCTTAGAGGACTAACTCTTTGGGAAGAAGATGGTGGCTGCTGTTTTTAGAAAGTGAAAAAAAATGCAATTACCTTACTGAAGGGAGCAGCTCTAATAGGATTTTTTTATCAGACTATTTTTTTTAGACTATTTGGATATTTCAGTGATTATTACTACACAGCTCTTTTTCCTTAGGGGATGCTAGACTGTTCCAAAGGCATTTGTTAGTTTACTTAGGCATTAAAGGGGTCCTTATGAATTTCGATTATCCTGAAGTACTTCAAAGTGTCCCTAGAGGTTCAAGCTGCTTTGAACTTAGCCTTCTCTGCCCAGTCTTGTCATATGTGTGAGCCCAAAGATTTTAAGCAAGAGGTCAGTGATTCTCAGTCTTTTTAGTACTTTGACCTATGTTACAACAGGAAAAAATAAACAAACCAGATTCATTCTGATCTATCCAGGAAGAAAGAGAGATGATGGTTCCAGTGGGCCTCTTTGTAACCCTCTTCTTAACCTGCTAGCTCTCCTGACCCATTGAATAGAACAAGCAGGGAAAAAACAAACAAGCCCCAACTTTTCATTCTCATTGCCTCGCTTCTAACTGCTTTCCTTTAAGATGTCTTTGGTCCTCAGGGCACCTTGAGATCTTAATGGTTTCTTTATATAAAATTTGAATAATGAAGCATGTGAGACACTTGCGATTGGAAAAATATGAACTTTAATAAAGCTGGTCACGCTGCTTGTGAGCTGTGTATATCACACAAAAATGTGTGGTGAGATCCTCCACTGGGACTGTTCAAAATAACTGCAGTGGCTCCAGCAGTGCTCTGCTGATTTACGTGAGGTGAGAATCTGGCTCCCATCCCGTATTATCTTGCAATGTGACGGTGCAGCTGTAACACAATCTTATTCAGCTCTTTGGGTTCAGGGCAAAAGAAGTGCCCATGGTTATTTTTAGAAAAACACGTCATCAGAGGGGTTCATGTGACTCTCTCTCTCTCTCTCATATATTTATATTTTATTGCTATTGACCTACTGTTGTGGTTTAACCCCATCTGGCAACTAAGCCCCATGCAGCCACTTGCTCTTTCCCCCACCAGTGGGACTGGGGAAAGAATCAGAAGAGTAAAAGTGAGAAAACTCATGGGCTGACATAAAGACAGTTTAATAGGTAAAACAAAAGCCATGCACANCAAAAGCCATCCAGCAAAGGAAAACAAGGAATTAATTCACCATTTCCCATGGGCCGGCAGGTGTTCAACCATCCCCAGGACAGCAGGGCTCCATCACATGTACCAGTGACTTGGGAAGACAAATTCCATCACTCCCAACATCCTCCCCTCCCTTCTTCTTTCCCCAGCTCTATATGCTGAGCATGGCACCATATGATATGGAATGTTCCTTGGGTCAGCTGGGGTCAGCTGTCCAGGCTCTGTCCCTTCCCAACTTCTTGTGCACCTCTAACCTCATTGATGGTGGGGTGGTGTGAGAGGAGAAAAGGCCTTGTCTCTGTGCAAGGGCTGTTCTGCAATAACCAAAACATCCCTGTTTTGTCAACAGTGTTTTCAGCACAAATGCAAAACACAGCCCCACACCAGCTACTATGAAGGAAATAAACTTGATCCCAGTCAAAGCCAACACACCTACATGAGTTTTTTTGGTGTCTGGAGACTTTTAGAAGAATAATTCAGTATTTTTCTCCCCTTATTGGAACTGGATAATTTGTCTTTCCCTCTTTCTATTGTTTCACTGTGGCTATACAGGTAAGGCATTATTTTGCACATGATGCAACACAGCACTTGCTTTTCTTGAAAGGTGGGTCTGACTGCACTTCTTTTAACTTTCTAGGTGTCTTTACACAGCCTGATTTCTCCTTCACTCTTTAAAACAGAAATTGGACTGCTTGAGGGTTTTGTGGGTCATGTACTTCTCATTTTCCCATCTGAAATCTGAGCCCTCAGACCTTACAATCACCTTGGCGACAGATAATCGTGACAGTTCTTTTTCTCCATTTTGACCCTTTGGTTCAGTCCCTGGGCTACAAAGAGAGCATGAGGGTTATTGGTGTCCTTGGTATCAGGGTCTGCTACTGATCCAAAAGCCCCTTGAACATATGCATCCTGTTTATATGCCAATATCTCCTCTGATAGTGTTAGGGAGGAGGACATTTAGAGAGTCAGTTATTTTGGTGAGCACAAAGTGCTGCCTGTTTCCCCGTAAGGCATGAGCTCTTTAAGGACATTTGGAAGCATGAAGTAACAAGGTACAACTGGGCATTATCACCAGCATTCTTCTTTAAGCTATTCTTATTTGCACGTACTTTATCTCCAGCATTTCTCCAGTCTGAGAAGATCAAGCAGACGCCATATGTACAGTGTAGCCCAGACAGCCAGATGACATAGTACTGTTTTGATTTGAAAGTCAGACTTCTGCTAAGCATCAAGGGGCAAACCTTTATCTCTGCACGTAGTGCTGAGGGGTGTAGGGAAAAATTCATTTGCTCTGTCAGTGGAACTAATCTAAATTTTCCACTGCAGTCTTTAACTGTGAGCCTACTTGCTACAAGGATCCTTTCTCCAAAGCAGCTCTCAGACCCCTGCCATGAAACATAGGTCCACCAGTCCTGTACAGGTTCCTCTCCCTCACCTGTTTCTCCTCTGAAATTCCATTGCTGCAGAGAAAGTGCAGAAGCCTCTCCTTGGTGCTCGCATAAAGGTAAATGAAAAGGCTTTGCATTCTTTTACTATCCCATGTCTTAATGAAGTGCAATTGCGACCTTGGTCCTGCTGGAATGAAGATTGCCAGTGCCCCGAGTTACTGGCTTGCTTCCAAGAAATATGTAAACCATAAAGGTGGTTCTTGAAATGAAGAGCTTTGAAATAAGAATTTGTCAGTAGAATGTAATGTATTTAGTCACTTGGACTGACATAGGTTCTGAGTTGCCCTTGCTCTTAAGGGCAAAGTTTTGTCCCTTACAAAGATCCTTATAATAAAATTTCTTTTAAAAGCATGAGGTCATCTTGTTCTGTGGAAAATTTGGTTCATTCATCTTCCCTGCTGCAAGGTGTGCATAAATCAGACTGTGTTATGATAGAGGTGCTCACTGAAACAAATTCCTAATAAAAGAATAAACATGGAAGCAATCCATCTGTACCCTCCACATTCCTCAGTGAAGCCTTCCTCATACAGGTTGGAAGGGAATGGGTGAGGTGGATGGGGGATGCCACTTGCTAGTAAGCACTGAGAAATGAGGAGATATGTTTAAGTCAATCCTGTTTCCCAAAAAGTAAATCAAATTCCCAGTACACTTTTATTTTGCCATCCAAGCTGGCAACCCTAACCCTAATACAGCCCCCACAGGTCTTTGCTTTCAAAATCTGGGGCACTAATGCAACGTGGAAAGCTCCTTCCATTAGATCAGGTGTGTGTCATCTGGTCTGGTTGGTTGCAGTATAGTCCTGAATTTAGCTGTTAAAGCTGGCAACCCTGCATATTTTTAAATACCTGTGTTAACTTCCCTCCCTGCTTACTGTTTCTCCCAAGATTTTCCAAGAAAATCCCACCATCAAAAACAAACCACCTTGTAGCAGGGCCAAATACAAGCATGCTATTCTATCTAGGTTAAATTTTGCATAGGCTTTGCTTGGGCTTGTGTCTGGCTTGCAGTCTGTCTTATCCAGAAGGTTACATTTAAATAACACTTGATAAGTGGATATTTATGGCAAATGTCAGGAACGTACAAGGTATTCCTTGTAAGCCATGGGAGAAGAATAAAAGAGGCTTGACCGGTTTCATCCACATTTCCAACTTATTGATCTTAAAAATTAAATTGACTACTGAAAAGTGTTTAGATTTGAGGATCTTGAGAAAGAAGAGAGAAATGGTTGTCCTTTAGGGAAGAGGAGTTACTCTAACAGAGCTTTAGCACAGAATTGTACTTCTTATATTGCTTTCTGCAGCTCCTTTTGCTTTAAGATGTCTAAAGTTCAATTAAAAAACCCAGGAATTCTTGCAAGAGTGTTGTTTTTCACATTTAAGGGTGGGAGAGCTTGAACACAGGGAATTAATTTGCCACTGATGCACAAGTCCAGCACCAAGAGCTGAGTGGACCCAAAATTCAGGCTTTTTTGGCAGTGTGTTAACCTTCAGCATTCTATTGTGCTTGTGTGAAGAACAAGTACCATGAAACTATCTCTCCTTCCCAGCATAGCTGCAGTGCTTCCTGCATATTGATAACAAAGTGAATCCTCTATAATAAATTCCAGGAATCTTATTTCAATTTGTTCTGCAGATAGTGATTACAGAACAAAAGGAAAGTTGTGGTAGCAATGAATGCCTTGTCACTGTCTGAAAGCTGCCTTGGCTTGTCTATGCCTTTCCTGCCCTGCATCATAAGGACTCATGCAAGTTTCTAGTGAGTTTGCTGGGTGTTTGGTCTCCATGTAAACGATGTGAACTGCGAGAAAAAAT
The DNA here is from genome assembly GCA_013400975.1 of Atrichornis clamosus. Lineage (NCBI taxonomy): Eukaryota > Metazoa > Chordata > Aves > Passeriformes > Menuridae > Atrichornis > Atrichornis clamosus. The sequence continues at coordinate 61,941 of WBMZ01003793.1, forward strand.
ACACAGTACTCATCCGAACTTCATGCCCATCCTGGCTGTTTTTGAAAAGGCATTGTCAGCATTAAATGGCTGCTGTTATTCTATACTGTTAGAGAAAACATAGATTTTTCTGATATTTCGTTGCCTGCTTAAGTGCTGCTGCTCTGTGTAGCTTGTTTTCCCATGAGGGCCCCCACGTTGAATGATTAACACAGGCATTTGCCCTTGCAGACTGGGGCAGGTACCCAGAAGTGTTCTGGAACCATGATGGGGAAAGGAGGAGGCTGTGGCTTGAAGTTTGCTGGTACACTTTGTGTTTCCTCGCCCAGTGAGTTGCCCAGCGGAGCCACCACGGACGCTCCAAGGTGTCCTTAGTGCCGTGTCTGTTCCCACTGGCTCCCGCAGCTGTGGCACTGCAGTGCCTATCCCTCAGCACCGAGGTGTGACTGCCAGCTGAGCGTGAACCTGCCACACCTACCGTAGTAGGATCTGCTGGTGCGCCTCCAGCCATGCCTCACAGTACTGAGAAACCTTCCAGAAACAGCATCTGTGTGGGGTGGGGGGTGTAGAGGGAGAGAGGAGGGAGGGTTGTGTAAACTGTCTCTAAATAAAGATTTGCTCCCGCTGTCTGTGGTTAATATTGATTTAACATATTTTTGCTACAACTCAATTTAGTCTTTACTCTCATCCAGCTGTGGGAGCTCTGGTTTGCAATCACCTGTGCGATTAATCCTTTTGTGCATTTCTTTCATTGTGTGCATAGTGTCAACTCTCACCTAGCACATCACATGCTGAAAAAATCCAGAAACCTGCCTTGTTTTCATTTGCTCTGTTGTACATATACATCAGTGTTTTGGGGGTTTTTTTTAAACAAAGTTATCAATGAAAACAATGCTGCAGTGTTAAACTTAAATCCCTCCCTTCTTCCCCTTCTCCCACACCTTTCCATCCTTCCTAAACCCGTTAAAGGTATATATAATCATTTGGCTTTCCTGGCTTACTGCCATATTTATTCCATGAACAGCAAGGCACAACAGCACCTGTGAGCTTTATAAAGGTCTTATTCATCTGATGGGCCTGTGCAGCACTCGGCACGGAGAGGAGGAATACATGCAGATGGAGCACGAGGAAATACTGGAGGTGTGCTTATGGGAGAAACTACAAGGAGCACAGGAGGTAGGGTGAGGGTTTTTTTGAGTTGAGGCCTCTTTTGTGTACTTCCTACTGACTGATGAAGGCGAGCGCTCACCCCAGGCACCACCCTCACCTCTGCCACGTACATGCACATTTGTGTCTGTAGATATGCTCCCCCGTTGTCCTGACAGCTCTGACCACTGTCCTGTGCCTGCTGGGCAGGGACTGTCCCCCTGCTGCCACGTGTGCTTGAGGCAGGTGGCACTGGGACATGATATCTGACTTCATGTGCACAGTCACGCTTGTGCATCGGCAGTCAAACAGGACAGTAATATTTGTTGTATTTTACTCTTCTTTTTTTGGCAAATAAATAGGGGATCGTATGGATAGGGAAAATAGTCCACGGAAGCTTTCTGTTCCTGTAGCTATGCACATACACCTGCACAGATTTATCTTGAAGTTTGACGTTCTTTATGCTGAATTATTAAAATAGTTTCATGTTTTTGTTGGTAATTTTGAGAAAAGTTCTTGAGATTTTTGTGTCAGTCCCTTTAAAGAAAGCTGAAGTGGTATAAATTAATCTAGAACTGGTGTTAAGGTGCCTGTACTGTGTTGTCTGCAATGAATTTAATCAGTGGAAGTTTTAAGTGAAGGACAAGACCTACTGAAATTAAATGCTCAACACACTCCTCCCACATTCTGCTCTGTTCTCACTGTTTACATGAAGATGACCCTTATTTTAAGATCAGTGAGATTATCTTGCTTGCAGAGTACATGATTAATTAACTGAGGGGCAGTACTTCTGTAATCAGTAACCAGTGCAGGGTTAGCAGCCCAGATGAATCAGCCTGATTGTGCATCCACAAGAGCACCATCATGGACATTTCTCCTTCTGCAAAGTTGAGCCTGTGCTGGTGCTCTTGGGCAGCAGAGTCCCTTTCTGGAAGGGGCAGCGAGAGATTGTGGCAATGAAATACCTGAGGCAGGCATTGGCTTTGCCAGTGGGAAGCTGGGCCTGAGTCTGAAGTTCTGCAGTGATGTGTCACCCCTTTAGTGTGAGTTCAAACTTTGATGGAGGAGTACTTTAATTTGAGGTGAAGTGATTGAGAGAGCTGTGGATTTTTCTTCCCCTCTGCCAGAAGAGAAGCACCATCTGGCAAGGATAGGATGTGTCCCACCATTTCATATCAATGCTTCTTTCAAGCTCTTGGAGAAATAAACTGGGTTTAATGTATGATTCTGTACTACAAGATGGTGATGTGCAGGGAGTATGAAGATGCGTGGTCCTTGATGGATACAGCTCTGCTGTCAGAGCTTTCAGTGCTCTGATTCCCGTGGAAGAGCTCCATTTGGTCCTGGGCACAGTGGCTGTGCTGTGCTGCCCACTTTGTCAGTGCAGGGTGCATGGTCAGTTTGGCATACAAGTAGTCCTGTAACAGTATGGATTTTGTCCTACAGTCATACTTTGCCGTAGCTGTATGAGGGAGAACAGGAACACAGCATAGGATGCTTCCCCTCCCAGCCCAGGCTCATGCCAGCTGTAGCTCTGGGTTAAATACTCAGCAGAAAAGGGGAGACTGCTCAGGACAGAGAGTTAGATAATACAAGGGTTGTAGAGTTTTTCAAGAAGCAGTTATGTATTTTTTTTTTTCTTTAAACACAAATCAAGTTAACTTCTTTTCCCACAGAAGTCAGAGGAACTCTGTTGCTATAAAATCTTACTAAGAAAGATCATACTTGAACTCCAGCTTCTGGTTTCAGGGGGGTTTTCTGGGTCTTTCCTAAGATTGCGTTCCTGTTGGTATGTCAGTAACAAAGCCGTGCATTTAGAATCTCATGTAGTTTGAGAAACCTTTAAGGTATTTTCCACTGGATAAGGTCTGTTTTTAAGAACATAATGTGTTTATTACAGGTTATCAGATCACATCCCTTATAACTTTCTCAGAAAAACAATCAATTTCTTAGAATAAAATGGCATTGAAAAAAACCATTTGAGTGTTTCCTAATATAGTGCCCCTTAGCCTATGTATCAAAGTTATTTTTTTTTCCTTGTAATACCTATTTGCATAGTGCCTAAGTGCTGAAGTGCATTTTCCTGGTGTTATGGCTTGCATGAAATGTAAGGCAGAAAAAGTACAGTACACCTTCTAGAAAGGCTTAATATAAGGCTTAAGCGCTACTTAGAGTTTAATGTAAGCCCTGTTTCGATGGGCTGAAGTAGAGTGCCTGCTGACTCTTTGCACAGTGATTAATTTCACCTCCACTCTTGGAGTCACAATTGATGTTAATAAGGGGATGGCTTACAGGGAAAGCAGGCAGCATGAGGACAAGTGTGGAGGCCCTGCCTTCCACTGGAAATGGTAATAAGTGTGGTGGGCTAAATTTGACATGGCTTTTTTATAGCTTGTGAAATATAGGAATGGGTAGGCTTGTGAAAATATAAATGAAGGCATGTTTTCTGCTTTCCACTGCCTTGAGTGCAGCCCAGCAATAAACAGCAGTAAGCAAGTCAAAGGCAGGGATGAGAAAGAGCGTGACAGGGTAAGTCTGGGAAGAGGGCTCCTGAGGTGCCCAGCCCAATCCCCAGCGACTGCAGGCACCTCAGTCTTTCCATAAACTCATAAAACTTTAAAGCTCTATCTTATTAGGTGAATTTGGCTCCTCCATACAAATAAACTCAGTAACACGTCCTTGTCTTCATGCCTCAGAGCTCATTAATTTGAGGCAATTTATTTAGGAGACCAGGAAGAGATGTGGTTAGGAAAGAGGTAAAAGGGCCAAAATATTCAGCTTAGTGGGTGGATATTGGGAAAACTTTTGCAGAGGTGTAGATTTCTTTCTCATATCTATGGAAACAGAAAAAAAAAAGATGGGAAGACTGATGCTTATGGTAGAAAAGAGGTAAGACACAAAAAGAGAGTAAGTGAAAAATGTAGGAAAGTGTTGTGCGATTTTTCAGTCCATAAAAATGAAGTTGAGAAGACTTAAATTTTTAATTCTGTTTGCAGAATATAAATACCATGTTGAAGGGGAGGGGGTTTTTAATTCACTGATCATAGCTGGAAATTCAGGCACAGCCTTATGACAGCTAAGCACCGAGCAGAAGCCAGCACTGCGGAGCAGTTGTGTGATGTGTGACAGGCAGCAGATGCAGAAAGCAAACATCTGTTGTATTGCCCAGACTCATGGGCCACCTTCATGCCTGAAGAACGTGCCAGGGTCTGCGAGTACGTGGTTAAGACTTTATGAAATGTCACTGGCAGTGGGGAAGGGAACATATCTGAGGCCTCTATGCCACTTCCATGGAGTGGTTCTCTGTGGTACCAAAGTGGGGTGCATGCTACCCAAGGGATGTGCAAGATGATCCATTAGAGTGCGGAAAGAAAATACTTTTGAACCTTTAATTTTTAAAAAAGAGTATTAATACATCTTTTTCTCGCCCCTTCTTAATTTCTATTTTTGTATCTGCTTCATAATGTACATAATTTATTAATACAGTACTACATGCATATAATTTATAAATAAGTACATACCTATACTTTGGGGGATGTGATCAGGAATGTTCTACTGAGAAACAGGAAATGTAACAAATTAATTGATAAGATACAGTATGACAAATTGGACAATGCATTTTTTAATGCAGATCTACAGTGTGCTGCAGACATTACTTCTCTGAAAGTCTTGCATAGGGATGTTCATACATCAGAGAAGGGCAGAGCTAAAAGGTCTTCTTCAAATTTAGGATATGGTTGAGCACAGCAGTGAAGCTGGAGTGTTGGCATTTCCATTTCTACATGTGGTTAAAGCATTTACAAAGGAGGAGGGCGTTTGGAACAGGACCAGTGTTGTCACAGCAAATTTAAGAAGTGGGTTAAACCACTTATTTGGTAATTAAGAAGTTATCTTTATGTTGCCCAAATTATTGACGTGCTTCACCCTCAGTCACCCTACCGCCTGTACAGCAAGGGCAAAATCCTTATATTGCCTTTATGATGCTCAAGCCTTATTGCTGCTTTCCAGAAGTCAGATTTTGTCAGCCCTTCTCATGCTCTGCAATACTGCTTTTTTTCTAGCAGTACAGCCAATTAACACAACCATATCAAATGAGATTAGTTGCAGAGTGGGTCTGATCCAAACCCCACTGAGGTCAGCTGAGGAACTCCCAATGGTCTTCAGCACATTTCGTATAAGGCCCAGGGTAAAGAGCTTGCTGAAATAGGGTGGCTGAATGGGTCCCTTGCTCTTTTCAATAGATTTGATTGAGCTGTGCTAACAGTTTTTTCCAACTGGAAAAAGGGCGCGTGTGCGTGCGTGCCTGTGCTCTCCTCCTTCCCCTCCTCCCTGCGTGCACACGTATTTAGCACAGAGGCAGACGCGTGGTTGTGTCAACTCACTGACACGAGGCAGCATATCTCTGATAAAACTGGGGCTCTGTTTGATGTCGTTGCAGTCAAATGTGCTTGATTTGAATAAGAGATTTTTGGAAATCTATTTTTATGCAGATTTTAAAGCCTGTAAAGTAATGAGTCAATAAGACAGCTATTAACACTTCAATCTTTCTGATACCCAGAATAAGAGAAAGAGATGGATGAGATCTGGCTGCTGTAGCTTTAGCCAGCCTTTTCATGCTTGGGTTCAGTTAGTCCTGGTTTTATATGCTGAGTTTTGTGTTTGAGTAGTTCCAGATTTTTGCAAATGTGAGGTTTAACTACGTGAAAGACTGTTTAGGTGTGGTGAGATGTGCACAGTGATATTTCTTGACTGCATCCTTCCTCCATTTCCACCTTTTTATTTCTCTCATAATGTTTGGTTTTTGAGATAATCACACAATAACTTTCACTGACCTTAAAAATCATGTGATAGGACTGCTGCTCATGACCGTCCTCGTGTTTTCTCTGTATTGATCACAGCAGGCTTGACTAATAAGCTTCAATTTCTCTCTTTAGTGCAGGCCATGGTAGTACTGTGTCCAATTACTTGAAAGAAGAAAACCACAGAAAACACTTGATTATATATTTTAGAAAGAAATTTTTTTTTTTTCATGTAAGGTTCTGTCATAAATGACAGACACTAAATATTTTGTTTATTTTTGCTTGCCCTTTTCAGGGTATGATCTTAGTTATACTTACTGAGATTAGTTGCCTGTGTACAAACACAGATGCTATTGAATGTATGAAGTGTGCCTAACATTCACATATTTATGAATGCTACATGTTCAGACTCACTAATTATACATGACAGTGCAGATAATTAGGGGTTCATGTAGGCATGCACTTGGTAAAATGGTTCAGACAGTCATGAGTCTCGGCTGCGTGAAAATTGTGTCTCTACTCTTCAAATTACAGCTTTTGAGGGCTAAAGAAATGTTATACACCGAGCAGGTAAGGCAAACCTAGCAGTTCACTTGTTGCCTTGCAGACACACAGCAGACAGGCAGCAGTCTGCTTCCTGCTGACTCGATATTTCTCAGGCTTGATCCACAAGCCTGTGTGGTGAGATGCTCTCTCAAAGCCCTGTCCCCCTTTCTAAGATGCACACAAATCCCTCATTGTTCATCTCATGCTTCCTCTCTTATTATTTCCCCTTCCTTCTACACATTGTTACTTCTTCTTTGTGTTACTAGTACAGCCGGCAGTGGCTTCAGCTGGGTGTTTCTGTCAACTCTTCTGGCCACTGTGATCAAACCTCACTTCCTCTGCTATCTTCAGGTACCTGTATTTGGACACATACGTGTACCTAATGCAACGAGTCCTCTTTTTTTCTTTGGGAAAAGCTGTGCGCCTGCAACTTGCCTTTGTTTCTTGAGGACTTCTGTGCAACGTCTGGTTAAGAGAGAGCCCCTTTATTTGGGTAGCTGAGTGTTGGTTTAGGAGCTTTGTCTTTTGACACCCAAGTTTGAAAAACGTAGCTGCAGGCAGCAATGCAAACTATATAATCCTTCTCCTTTCTAATGAGAGAAACACTGAAATACGTTTCTAATAAGTGGGGATAATATGATGTGGAATATGCAGCCTCTGGGTTATTTCTTGTTGTTTTTTAATTAAATCCAGGAAAGTTTATTTTGGTTAAGATCTTTGTAAGCTGAGAGTTGTGGAGTACCATTCGTGTGCAGAACTGCTGTTTTGCTGTCTGAGCAGAAACAAGACCACATTTAATTCACTGGCAAGGTGGATAAGCTGGAGCAGCTAATATGGATGCTGTAATTACTGCATACTCGGGGTTCCTTGGCTTCCTGAGCTGCCATACCATCTCTCATAAGCAGTAAATTATCTTTAAAAACAAACAAAAGATGCCACATGCTTGCAGCATTTGAGAGACACAACCTATTTTATCTCCAGCCACAACTTGCTAATGGAACAATAGGAACCACAGCAGCCTCGGATGACTGGTCTGGGGATGTTTCATAAGGGCCTCTGAGTCATCTCCCATCTATTTGTTGCACTGTTTCACCAACCAGGTGCAGGCAAGTCTCAGACACCCTTTGACCAACACCCCAACAGCTATAACTGTAAAAACCTCTTTTTTTAACCTCAGCCACAAGCAATTCAGATAAGCCAGTCCCCAAATTTTGTCCCTTTGCCATATACTGCCATCAAACTCTTCCTTTTCCTTTTTTCCTTCTCAAATGCTGCTTTCTAACATCACAGGTCAGTCTTTTACTGCTTTGCTCCATAGCAAGAAAAGCTATGATAGGGTGGGTACATTTGAAAGCCTGTGCCAGTGGTCCAGCAAGCAGAGGCAAGTTGCACACCTGCAAAAAAAGAGCTGTGCTCTGCTGTAAAATGCAACTCTGCTCAAATAGACTTGTTCTAGAACCAAAAAGCAACTGTTCTTCTGGCTTTGATCTGTCAGGAGACAAGAGTAATAACTCAACTTTAATTTTCAGGAGGTTTAAGCCCACAGGTGGATTTGCCATAGTAATAAGTCACAGGTGCAATATATACTGCTAATGGAATAATTAATCCTGCTTGCCCGTGTCTCCTAGAGTGGTAAACCACTGTGGGCATGGATGCTGAAGGATATGTGGTCTCTTCGGGATGCTCATGTTTTGAAGGTGAGACTAAGACTTACAAGGTCTAGAGTTATGAGCAGGTTAGACAGATGAGCTGTTTCTCAGTTTATATTGGAGAGGAAAGTTTGTTGGAGGTTCATTATATCAATATGTTCTTTAGAAAGTGCTCTGTGTACTGGAGAGTGTGTTTAGGTGTGCTGACTTTGAAATGGTGGAGTTTTGCTACTTTTTTTCTCCTTCCTTACAAGATGCTTTAGGTTACTGGCAGTTACTGTAAGTTAGAAATTATTCTTTACAGCTATTCATACATCCACACATGCTCATTTCCCTCTACATCTAGAGGGGTGCATGGAATTCTCTAATGATATTGTGCTGTAGTTGTAAGCTTCAAAATGGTGACTGCATTGTGGTCTGGCATCTCTGTAGCTGTGCCCTTTAATAATAAATATCTCCCCGTGAGCATGAAGAAGTTTCTTTTGTTGTTTCCCCCCTTTCCTTCAAAGAATTACTCTTTCCAGTAGTTGCCTGTTTTTTTTGTTTTGAGTTCTTTTTGATCTGATGATAATATTTATTTATTTATTAAAAACACGAAAGATTTGTTTCCCAAATAAGCTTTATTTGGTATCAGGAAGAGAGACTTTTCTTACCACCTAGAGGTTTTTGTGTTTTCTTTAGATAGAAGGCTACATGTCCTAAAATATGTTTAATGACACTAGTTTGATTCACATGTGTGGTAGGATAAGGTAACAAATTAAAGATCAAATGCTAGATTCTAATAAACCTTTCCATACAGAAAAGCCTGAACGTGTCTGGGACTGCTTGGCTAACAGTTAGCTGGCTTGGTATTTTTGCTTAGACCTCCATTCAAAGAGGCAAAGCGTTTGTCCTTGCAGATAAGCTGTGGACAATTCCTAGCCAAAGTCTTTTTGTTGTTGCCTTTTGCTGTGTGACTGTATTGCTGTGGAAGGGGCCAGTGCCATGACTTTGTCACTGATTTGTATTGGTAGCACAAATCCCTCCCTGATGGCAGAGGAGGAAAACAGTCCCTCTTCCATCGATAGCAAACAACAATTAGAGCAATAGTAAATCACTTGTTTATTTATAGACCAGAATGACCTATGCTTCCATCTAGTTTGACTTCCTGTTTTTTCAGGTTTTTCAGGCTCTGTGTTTTCCTTTAGACTTTGTAGGGGGAAGTGCTGTGTGGTAAGGAGTTTTGTTTGGTTGTACTTTTTTGTTTTTTTAAAGAAAGGGGAGTCTTTTAAAAGCTGAAAACTGCAGTGAGTCCATTAGCTTCCCTGGTACACTGTTTTAATCTTTATGTGCTCTCCACTCCAAGAAATGGCATCTGAATTCAGAGTTCATTTCTGCAATGGATGTACCCAGCTCTGTGAATACATCCTTAAATCTCTTTCAAAATGTCCTTTGAGCTCCACCCACTACTTTCATGTCTTTTCTGAACAGTACTTTGTGTAGCAGTTGTGTGTTGTTTTACCAATGCTCTACGTGTTGATGCCTCCCTTGTGCCTGGTGGCCCCTTTTTGCACCCCTGAGGATTATATTGGTGCTTTTAGTCACACCAGCAATGCTCCCAGGACACGGAAGGAGCTGGACCTGAACTGACAGGGGGTTGTAATGGGTGGGGATCAGTCTGTTCTCCCACGGAACAAGAGACAGGACAAGAGGAAGTGGCCCAAGGTTGTGCCAGGTTTAGGTTGGGTATTAGGAACAATTTATTCACTGAAAGGGTTGTCAAGCACAGGCTGTCTGGGGAAAAGGTAAAGTCACCGTTCCTGCAGGCATTTGAAAGACATAAATGCGGTGCTTAAGGACATGGTTTGGTGGTGGACTTGGCACGGGTGGTTAATGAATAGACTTGATGATCTTGGAGGTCTTCTCCTCAAAAAATATCTATGGTTCCATATCTGTGACCTTTCCAAGCAGAGCCTTCCATCCTGGATGCATGATCTGTATTTCTGCTTCCTAGGTGTATCAACAGGTTGCCAGATAACTTTAAGTTCCTGTTCTGTAGTTGAAGCCCATCCTTTTTGGTTTTTGCTGTCCTTTCCATCTTCAACTTTACCAGGGAAGAGCCGTAGAGCCACCGTGTCTAAGGGTAACATTTCACACAGCGACTGAGCTGACCTCATCCAAAGGGGTATTCACCTTCCCACCACCCACCTCCTGGTGCTAACTCAGACATTCCTTTGTGCCCTTGGGGAGACCTATCCAGGTAACTACGTGGGCATCCTTCTCCCTCCTTCCAGATGCAAAACCACCAGCAAAATATGCTCCTTTCTGCTGGGCTGGTTTGCTGGTTTAGTGGCTGTATCAGTTTGAGCAGGGGTCAGATGAACACAGGGAAAGCAGCAAGAGGGAGTATGTGGAGACGGGGGTAGGGACAGGGGTGCAAATTTCTGCAGCAGCAGTCAGCTCTCAGATTGCCTTGGCTGTCTCCTGCAGTCCTGCTCTACCAGATGGCCAGATGTTATGTGCTCCACTGTTTCCAGTGCATCGGACTAGCCCAGGCAGATGCTGTCAGAGAGTTCTATTTACCAATTGTACCCATACACCTGTCAAAAACCCCAACCTAGACCCACTCCGACCCAAAATGTAAGGTTTGTTTGACAATACTGAAAGACATTAATTACATTTTTAGCCCCTCCTCAAATGTCTTTTTATTGGCATCCCAAAATGATCATTCCATTATTTTATGTAAGGATGATGTCAGGCTTATTGCTACCTCTATTTTCCTCTGGTCCCTTTAGATTTTGGGATTATGCTGGCAGTCTTCCAAATGCTGAGTTGTGCTAGTGTTAAAAATCAGTATGAGTGCAGAGCATCTTAGCCATTTTGTTAGGTGTATGTTATGTGATGCTGCGTAATTTTGAAAACATTCATCTTCAGGTTGCTCCTTTGTTTTTTCTTCAGTTATGAGTTGTACCTTTTGTATTATATAAGTGTAGGAAATGATTTTTTAAAAGTATTGTTTGTCTAAATACTGATGCCTGTGGATGCAAAAGAAAAAACAATCAGTGTTCTAAACCACTTTTTGTAGGCATTGACCCAAGTCCTTCCTCACATTTTCTTCTTTTTGTTTCCAAGGATCTTTAAGGTTTGTTATCTTTTTTTTTTTTTTTCTGTTTTATCTTGAGGGCAGGGAAATTGCCACAGCAGGGAGCCTTCACACTCTTTACAGCAGGTCCCTAGGGAAATGCTTAGTCGTGGATGGGTTCTGTCCCTTTGCATGGATTGGAAATAAAAGGAGTTGAGAAGAACTAGGTTCTCCAGTGGGCAGCCCAAATACTAGAATGGAACAAAACTAACTGTAGCTGGTGGGACCACGGCATGGAAAATCTTCAGCCTTGCATATTGGGCTTTCCTTGAGCGTTGTTCAGTAGGGGAGCTTCCCAAGGAGGAAGACAGTCCTTTCTGGAGGGGGATGGTGTGAATGCTGCATAGCAGAGTATCATCTACACCTCTGCTACAGATGCATCTTCAAGGGATAGATTCATGTTAAAGATGGATATTTGGTGTGAGAAACCCATCAATGGTGTCCTGTAACTCTTGTGGAAAATGAACAGTGTCCAAAACATTAAAAATGATTGTGTTCATCTTGTTCTGTGGGGAAATGAACAGATTTAGAGTGTGTGTATGCACGTGAATGTACGTATAGGGATATATATGCAAATATCGAAGTATGGTTTCCTAAAGGATTCAAAAGTATCTTAACTTGAGTTACCTATTCCTAGTGTAGTGTCAAAGTAAATAAAGCAGCCACTGTGCAGTGTGGTGTGCCAGTAGGGGAATTCACCACCTTATGTGGACCTTTACATTGCAACTGTAGTTTTCACTTACCACCTGGGGAAGACATTAAAAGCAAACATTGTCTTCAGAGCTCTGGTAGTGGCCAGCAAGGGTCACCTTCTTCCAGGTTGCTCATGGTATTTTAGATCTGTGCACAACTACGCTTTACTTGGTTTGAGCAGATTTTGCTAATGCTTTCCTGAGTGTCTTTCATATTCCTCCAATTCAGTTTTCTATCCATTGCTTTTTCTGGATCTTCTTACCTAACCTCTCTTACAACAGGCACTAAACTTCAATTCTCCAGAGATAAGTAAAAGTATTTGTCTTCAGGCCTCTAACTTCATGTCTTATGGTTAGCTCCTAGGAGACAAACTAAATCTGAAAATAATGATGCAGGTCTGCAATGAACCTTAAAAAAAATCATTGTTTGAGTAAGGACAAGAAATACACAAATTCAACTGCTAAATTAATGCGTTTAGTAACATCAGTCTCTTCCTTGTATGTTACTCAAGGTGGTGTTGAGATCCTGCATCCCCTCTCCAGTAGGTGAGGCTGAGAGACCCTTTCCTTTCCTTCAAGGAACCTCTTTTTTCCTGCCAGGATTTCTTTCATTTGTATCACATCTTGCTCTTATTCTCTTCTGCTTTCAATGCCAGTTCTGTTGTCAGCCCTTTTATTTTTATAAACATCCTAATCTCTTTTAACACCCCTGTGTATCATCATCTAGTGTCTTTGTTCTGCCTTGGAAAAGATCATGGATCTGCACCCAGCCGCTTGCAGGGAGAGTGAAGAAAACAGGCTTCTCTGGGCTATAGCTCTCCTCTTGCCTCTCTTTGAAGGTGAATCATTCATGCTAATGACTCGCTATCCTTACCTCCCTGTGGAATTTTAGTTCATTGTGGTAGTTAAAAAGTAATCGAATGACAGTGCACGGACTTCCCTCCACTTTAGGGGACCTCGTGATGATGATTTATTTATCATTTTTGTTTCAGCAGGAGCTGCGAACCCCTGTCAAAGATCAGGGCTCTGCTGTGCACATGAAGGGTGTGCGATGTAATGGAAAGATGGTCTCTGTCTCAGTGAATTTGCAGTTGAGGCGTTGAAGCGTTTTGCTTTCATGTGCCAGGAGTGTTTGAGACTGCTTAACTGAAGGAGAGAGGGTGCGCTGGGACAGGGGTGCAGTAGCAGGTCCTTTGAGAGGTGCTGTGAAGGGGGTCTTTAATGGATTCGCACGGTACATTAGTCGTGCCAGCAGTATGTCAGATGTTAAAAACCCAGGAGTCAAAGGGACAGGCGACAGTAATAGACTTTTCCATTGTTAGCAGGGAGCAATGATTTCAAATTGCATCCAGGAGCCTGCCAGATAAACAGTTTGAGAGAGAACATGACCAATACAAGAGCAAAGACTCTTCATTAAAATTAGTTCTTCCTGTCATGTGCACAACTGCTTCACAGAGAGGACGACTGTGGCTGTCTGGATTATGGAAGATCCAGACAAGTGGGCTGCAGAGTAAGCTGTCATGTGCTATGACACCGAGTAATGCAAATCAACTCTGTTCCAGGAAAGCCATTTCCATGTCAGCCTCTACATGAAAATTATCTGACTTGAACAAGGGTTTCTTTATGAAGTTAAGAGAATTATTCCTAAGGATTGGAATTTGTCTCTGTCATGGAGGAATGGCCAGAACGGACTTCAAAGTGCAGTCAAAAGATGAGATAACGTGAAACAAGCACTTTTTTTTTTTTTAATAGCCAACAGCCCAGAGTCGAGCATGTCAGCTTAAAAAGTATATTTCTGTCTGAACAGTCCAACCTGCTGTTTTACAAGTAACGCATGGTGTTACTGCATTTTTCAGTGATTAAAGAAGGAAAATGCTTCTCAGTCCATTCTGCTCAGGGTTTGACACTTTGTGCATACCCAGTGTTGCTATTCCTGTGTGTAGTCGGTTGCTCAGTCTCCTTACGGCTTGAATGGGTGATTCAGAGCTCCAGGAAACCCCAATTGCCTTTGTTTTGCTTTTAATCTGGATGGCACTTGGGAGTAACACTTGAGCCTGCTTTTTTTAGGCAGTTTTTTAAGTTCAGAGGATCTCCTTGAAGTTTGCTTCCTGCAATCCTTTCATCCAATCTGTTTGAAATTCTGCTTTTCCTTTGGCTTTGTTTGGCATCTATTCAACTATCTTCTGTTTTGTAGGAACTATTTTCTGCCTTTGTCAATGGCCCACGATAGCTTACTTGGGCTGGTGATGGTGGTTGACTGCTCAAGCACACTGAAAGGTGATGGAAATAATTTCACTGCTTCTCCTGTTTCATGCCTGGGATTGCTAAAGGGTATTCTGCTGGTCCTGGGGTAGGGAATATGTTATGCATATTCCTTGCTCTATCTACTGTGTCTCTTTACAAAATGAACTCACATTTTGAAAAGGACTGAATTACTCTTCTTTATTGTGAGCTCAACTCTTGTCAGTTCACAGGTACTCAAGAAGTCATGAATAAGATGCAAAGGAAAAGAGGAGGCTGAGTTTATTTTCTGTATTGCCACAAGGCTTTGAACCCCACTTCTGTACTTCCCCTCACTATGCATGTGTGCATGAGCCCTGAGGTTGGAAGGATTTTCTCTTCTTCCCTTCAGAAATTCATGATGTTTCTCCCTGGTGACTCCAGTTCTGTGCTTTCTTTTTCATGAAAGGAGCTCCAGACACCCTTTACTTTAATTCTAGTGGTATTAAATCATGCAGCAAAGCAGAGCTCTGGACTTGTACTGTTTAGGTGCATTTATGGCAGTTTCTCTTGTTTAATTTGAAGGCTTTACAGCCAACACCAGTGCTATTTTGTGATGTAGCGGATTGTCATTTGTTCCCTGAAGCAGTTTCACTTCCAGTGGGCCTTTCTATGCTGCTTTATGTGCCTGGTTCAGCCACCTGCCAGGACACGGGATCACCCCTCTAGAGGTGTTTGTGTCTCCTCTGTACTGATAAGATGTGAAAATGAAACGTGTATGTGTGAAGCATAATGTAATAGTTTGTCGTAGGGTTTTTTGTTGTTGTTATATGGAAAAAATGAGAGAAACGGGAATGCAAATTTGAGCAAGACAAGAAGAAAAATAGAGTAATCTCCTCATGGCATCAGAAGACTCCTGGTTTTCAAGTCATGGGGAGCAGGCAGCATCTCCAGTATTAATTTCAAGTTTATCTTACGCTGTCTGGTATGTACAGACATTATAGCATCTTTCCTGTAATTAAGGGTCAGACAATGTTGTCATTGTCACCCCCTACTATAATGGATTAGAACCTGCATAAAATAACCAGCTATGAGCTGAGATTTTATGGGCACTCTCAGACTGAGAGCCAGCACTTCCTTTATTTTCAATTTGGTTTACTTAATTATAGGTGGGCCTGAGAGCACCACAAATTAAGGTTGTGTGATGCTCCCATTATACAACTCTATTTTAAATTGCTTGTTGCTTTATCAAACTCAAAGCAGCTAGGAGTGAAGTTTCTCAGGGCTGCTGTCTGTCTTAGGTGGATTTACTAAAAATTTCAGTTAAAATGAGCTCCATAGTTTCTGAGACAAATGCTAAAGAAAAATTTTTGGTTTATTTTGGGAATCTTTTGGGTTTGGTTTTTTCTCCCCTTTATTATTCTTTAGAAGTGATATTTTCATTTTTATATTAACTTTAAAGCAGGATTTCAATATTTGGTGAGAGGAGGTGTTTTTTGCCATTGGATGTACTTTTTGCCTTTCTCATGCCAATTTGGGCAAATTGTAAGTCTTGAAAAATTACAGTTAGCACACGTTCACTAGAATCTCTTATGTTTATATATAATTTTAAGCTAATATTTCTGTCTTTGCTAAGCATATTCCCACCCTTCATGTGTGTGGAGGGTTGACCAGGCAGCAGGTCCCTGAGAGCAGTTTTGGTTGCTCTGATTACAGGGGCTGAGAGAAGCATTTTTTCCAATGGGATTGCACTGGGAAGAATCAGTGAGGCTTGGGCACAAGAACTGGAAGTGTGGAGCCTGTCTTACCTCTCCACCAGCCCGCTCCCCCTGACTCAGCCCCCAGCTGCGTGCCCTGCTGCTGGGGAGGAGGAAAAGGCTGTGTGCTCTGGGTGTCAGAGGGATAAAGGAGGAGGGGACTTGTGCAAGCAGTAAGAATGATTAGGCAATGAGAAACTGGGATAAATTGCTGCATGGAGGAGAGTGAATGGCTGATACAAACCAGTGTGGGACTGTTGTGGGAAGGGACCAGTTGGGGAGCTCATGATGGGAAGTGAGGCAGGGGCTGGGTGAGCTCATGAGCAGCAGAGGCTGGGGCTGCTGGCAGGTCCATGGATGAGGAAGAACAGGAATGTGGTGATGCTGCCAGAGGAGCAGAAGAGGGCTCTCTCGTGAGATGTCAGCACCCAGAAAGAAGCCTAGCATTTTGCTTTGGGAACTCTTCAGTTTTGCTGTTTTTTCCTTCTGAGGAAGTATTAGAGAGGCTCTGGCAGGCTATGCCTCGCAGCTCCCTTGTGTGAAAGACAACCTGCTCTTGTGTCAGCTCTGCCATTAGCTCACTTGGTGAAGGTCTCTGCCATAGTCCTAGGGTCTTTTGATGACCCCTGTGGATGCAAAATGATGCAATGTGATATAATTTTAATGAGCTTTGAAAAACCCGTGAACTTGCACAGAATATTGCATTAAAGTCACATTATTGAGGTTGTGAAGTCAGGCCCGCACAAGTTAGGAAATGCCAGAACAAAGTTGGGCTATGGACCATTAATTTAGACTCTCTGAACACCATGTAATGATCTCTGGTGCTCTGACCACATACGTCTCTGGTTGAGAAGACCTCTGCCACATTCAGTGCACTAAATGGATGGTGGCTCCTTGATGTTAACTTAAAAATAAATAGATTTAGTTCATGTGCTGTGTAATCATGAGGTCTGAGCATTTATCCAGAACTGTCTAAAGGGAGGTGAACTGTCCCTGCCGTCTGTCACAGCTGCTCATTTGGGATTGCAAGTGGGGAAGATGCCTGGAGTTTGCTCTGGTAACTTTGTCCCTGCTTTGGTACCTGCCATATGTATGCTGACAGGCTGATCTCAAAAAGGGAGATAGGACTGTGTTCCCCACCTCACCTTCAGTTAGGAAAGATTTCTTGGGCCCCAGAGCACTGGGAAGTATTGAGCCTCTTGAAGCAATTCTATTTTTCCCGGGGCTCTCCTGGCAGAGTGCAACTTCATGCAAACCTTGTGCCAGCTGGGTCTTGACAGCACTGAGTGGCTCTGGCTGTACTGTTGCTGTTGAGGAATGTGGTACAAGACCTGAACTCTAAAACCAGTTCCCTGACAGCAATAGACATGGTGCAAGTTGTGTGATAGACCACAACTGCATGGATTAAAATATGAAAGGCAGCTGAGGTAGGTATGCTCTAGTGGGAATGTAATGTGGCTCTGCCTGCACAGCACATCACATCACTACTTGATGTGTGTGATAGATAACATTTTGGGAGTTTAGCCACCATAGCGCTGCAACCCCTTTTGAACCCTATGAAATAATGGGCCAGTGGCCTAATGAGTGCCTTCTTTATGTCACTGAAAAGGCAGAATGATCAGGCTCCCAAGCAGACTTTCCTCCCTCAATTTAAATATGAAACTGCATCCATACAATTATTCCTGGTATGTAGGAGTGGCTGAGATGCACACAGAAACTGGTGCCGTGTTTTCTGCAAAGGGAGTTGCAACACTAGGATATGAACTTGCATAACAATTAGGAAGGCTGATTAAGTTGAAACTTCATGTCCTTTCAATTAAGTAATTAAGATGTCCATTTGCAAAATTAAGATGTGTAATTACCTGAGGAGAGAGGAGAAAAAACTTCATGAAATTTTACTGTGGTTTCTGAACACTGTATTTTTAGCAATGCACCTGGTTTTGCAAACTTCAGTCTTCCTGGCTGAAGCAAGAACTTGGGGTGGTACCATTTTCTTCTGTATGCATCACAATATCTGTCTGAATAAAGAGGTACTTGAGGAAGTCAGTCCTTAAGGAAGGGATGGTGCCAGTGGTCCTAGGGAGAGAAAGGATTGGTCTCTGGTTAAGGCAGTGGGGTCGAGACATGAGAGCTGGGCTTAGCTATCAGCTCTGAGCCAGGCTTCCTGAGGACATTGTGTGGCCTCTTGTATGCACTAGACCTGAGATCTGCTGCGGCCACTCCTCCTGGTGCAGAGACCCTTTGTGGGCAGGTGGGATGGAGCTCCCACCTCATTTCTCAAGGTTATATGTAGTTACAAGGAGGCAACAGCCTCTGCTGCTGTTGACTTCCATCGTTTTGTTTAAAGGTGTTGAGCCAACAAAGAAAGGCTGAAGCTGTGGATTTATGACTCTTGTTCATTTGCTCTTTATTTGGAAAAGTCACCGCCCAGTGTGAAGAGGTTGCACTCTGAGAGAGGTGATGAAATATTGTCATTGACCTGCTGTACAGACCATCTGTCTCTCCCAGGGCTACTCTGGAGTATGGTGCAGTGTGTTGCTTTTTCTGTATAGGCTTTTTCATTTAATTGGCCTTGATTCACTGCTAATTTTTTAGAACTTAAAGCAACCCCCAAAACTTTAAATACACTGTGACAACCTGAAGCCTTATTACAACCAGTCTCTTAAGACTATTGGTTCTCTTAAAATAAGACACACTAAGGAAATTGTTCAACAGACCAGAACACTATGGATTAAAAGATGATTGTTAGCAGATAGATGAGGTATAAATTTAATATTGGGCACCTAATTTGGCCTTTCCTGCACACTGTTCCTGATGTATTAGCAAATATTGCAATGAAATAATGTCCTGTGGTCATTTAGGTTTTGCAGCTGGAAAACATCTTCCCCTATAGAGGCAGATGGTGTAAGTGTGTGCAGTGTCTGTCTTTTTCTTGTGCAATTATGTCAAAATTAAGGCACTGTGAGTGCATGCAAGTGATTAAGGAGAGCAAGTGTTACATGGAAGTTCTCATTATCCCTGAAACTGTTATTAGAGCCCTACAAATTCATGGTTAAAAAGTACAGATTTGTGGAGCTTGAAAATTAAATTGCAGTACTAAAATATCCTTATCCCAAACTGACCAAAGTGTCTCTTGAAGATTAATTTCAGCTCATTCTTAGAGGTATACTTGTGGATATTCTGTATCTCTTTTTGGAGGTGTAGTAATAATTCCATAATCTGAGTTTGACGTTCTACGCATCCCAAGTGTATTTTCGTTCAGCAAACCCCTCCTTTTCCAGCAGGTACTGCTAGGTAGCAGTAAGGGGCAATTTGGTAACCTGTGTTGACCAAGGAAGAGGGGTTTACTTTCCCCATTTTTCTCTCTTCTGCTTTCTGAGAGAATGCTTCAGGACCTACCTGTTTTTTGGGGATGGACAGATGATTTAATTTTAGGGTTTGCTTTGTTTTTCTTTCAGTGACTTGTTTTGTGGCGGTAATAACCAGAGGTGGCTGCATCCTTCTGGGGTGGTATCTATCCACTTTGGCTGCAATACTCGCTCACTGGCAAGAGCTGGGTGCTGTGTGTTCCTTTGTCAGAATGGAACCAGATCATCATTTTCCACCTTAAATATCTTGAGCATCAGACAAGAGGAAAGACTTGTGTAGTGGCACCTCTCCAGTGACCCTGCTGCAGTATTTGTAATGCAAAGTTTCCCAGAGAGGGATGAGAGCAGAAAGTCTGTAGTCAGCTTTGGGATGATATCAGTGTTTTCGCGAGACTATGGTCCCAGGGATGCTTATATATTTTTTCTTGAGCCATCATTATAATGTTGGGGAGGCTACTGTTATTTTGTATCACTACTTTGTGAAGAAAATACATCCCAATGTTAACTGGAATCTCATATGGGTATATGTAAATAGAGGCAAATAGGTGAAAATGCATGGTGATTGTCTCTTGTTTGGCAGGAATGATTTCCATTATCTCAGCAAAATACTTTGTTTTCCCTCTCAGTGTTGCAAAATAATGCACCTCCCAACTCCCGACAATGAGATTAAATAACATCACTTTTTCTCTATTTCTGTGTCCTAGTTTACAGCTTTCAGATAGTACTAGGTTATGTATTAGATGTAGAAGGAATGACGCACTTTCTCTGTTGGGAGAAATTTGGGATAATTTCAATAGTATGTTGAACCCTGTGATGCAGAATTGGAAACTCTGTAATGTTATCTGCTGTACAAATTGATGACAGTTAATGGCAGACTGTGTAATACTTTTTCTTTCAGTACTGATCAGTACTGACCTGGCTGGGCAGACGGCTCATTCTGTTGATTATATATCCATCACAACTTATATGATCTGTTTCTCCTCATGTTTTTGCATGGTATTTTGTGGAGAGAAGTTAGTATTTCAGACATCTTGTATCTGCCATGCTGGCCTGCAGGAATGTATTTGGCATGTTAGCTTTCTTTTAACAGTTTTGTTTAATATATACAGAGAGCATTTAGCTCTCAGAGGCCATCTGAACATCTTCAAAGGGTTATTGAATTGTTTATCGATCTACTTCATTACTGCTGTTCCTATGGTTCTTTTTGATGTCTTGTCACTTTGTTCAAAATATGATGCCAAGCTTTTAAATTAATAGTTGTGCAGGAAGCTGTACTTGTGTAAATATTAGGGTATGTTTCTCTTTTGAGTGAGAATGTGCTAGATTGTCCAGTAAATATTGCTGCCATCAGAGTTTTATCCCTTTCATGCCCCTCACTTTGCATAGGCTCCTTCCTGTCTTCCTCTTAAGAAAGCTGAAGTGTCTGAGGTTTTATCTTCTAGGTTTTATTACAGTTTAATCTCTTATTCTGCCATTGGAAGCTTACAGAGCAGTTCTCTGATTGAGAAAATAAATTTGATTAATTTTCCTTCCTTTCCTTTAATGTTTTCCATGTGTATGTCTTATATTTGTTAAATTTACCAGCTAAAAGTATTTGTTGACTTCCCCCCCTCCCCCTTCTCTCTTTAGTTTATTCTATCACCTTTTGAAGCTTTAAAAACTTCTGGAATAGACAATATTCCAAGGAGTTCCATATTTAGTATATTTATTTCATGGCAAAGTGTTTCATTTGTAAACCTGCCACCTGAATATTCACATGTGGATTTTATTATAAAATTTTTAATTAGTGGATAATAATTTTATTTTTTAAGCTATGCAGGATATTAAATGTATTTGTCATAACCTGCATCAGTTGCTTCTTTTTTCCAGATTATGATTACAACCTGTTTGCTTATTCCTTGTAGAGAAGTTGTTCCATATCTTAGGTCATCTTAGTCACTTCTCAGTATGTCTTCTATTTCCAGATTTTGCATTTAATTTAGCCTTTCTAGTCCATTGGGTGATCTTCTACCCTTATTGTGTACCCACAGAAACAGCAGGAGGTTGCCTGATATCAGATTAATTTTTGTGATAAAAGTAATGTAGAAGTGTGTTAAGTGGCAGAGTGAGAAATAAGACTTCCCGCTGGTGATATGGAAGGCTTGGAGCTGTTCCATGTAGATGTAGAGCTTCTCCAGACAAATGTCTTTGTCTACGAGGCAACCCTGCCTGTTCGCACTTGTTCAGCTTCTAGCCCACCTTCTCCTCCCAACAAAAAACCACGGATGCAGTTTTCCCATCCCCGCTTTGGATGCAGCTCTGAGTTACTGGCCAAGTGTGTGTCATGGGGGTGCTGAGTAACCCAATCACAGGAATTGGCCTGTTTTGAGTTATCAGTCTCTTCTGGCTCAAAAGGCACAGGTTTGTGCCATGAAGCTGTCAGATTCATGTATTGCTGGTGTTCACTGTGTGTTACACAGGACAAGTTTTCTTTCCCTTTTTTTTTTTTTCCTTCTTTTTAGTAGTCCACAAGAGCCACTTCTTCCTCTCTCTCTCCCCCATCCAAAACAGTGGGAATGAGCTGAAATATTGCAGAGGTGGTGGGGAGGCTCTTTAAGGTTGCAGAAAGTAAGCTGTTCCATGAAAAATGGTCTAAGTCAAGGCTACCTGTGCTGTGCAGTGTTACATCCTCCTTTTTTGCATGCAGCCCTGTCAGTTTTTGGTCACTTGCATACTGTTTTCTTTTCTGTAAAACTGCAGGTATTTCAGCAATACCAGAAATATTGTAAGATCACAGAGTAGAGCTAGATGTGTTTATTGACAAGATTCTTTTTTTTTTTTCCCCTCCTGCTGGCCTCACCCTTTCGTTGTTATGTTTTAGTCTGTAGCTTGACTACAGTGCTTCTCTCTCCCATCTTATTGTAAACTGTGGTTCCCTACCTTTCGAAAACCTGCTTCAAATGTAACTGAATAAAAAGCAGTGGAGAAAATCACATTAGGAGGGGGGAAAGGAAAGCAAATCCTCAGCTGTGTGAAGCTGCCAGTAACGTTCAGAAGCTGACAATGATGAACTGTTCATCTAGGCATAAATACTCTTCGCAGTCTCTGTGTTTCTTGCCTTGTGAAACTGGGTGCACTGTACTCATTATTTTTTTTCCTTTTTAAATATTTGGTGATCACATAATTTACTTTGTCTAGTGTAAGCCTCTGTTGCAGTCACTCTTCACTCTGCTGTCCATGAAAAACAGAAGTCTACAGACGGTCTGGTGGGCAGTGGAATGAGCAGCTAACTGTAGCCCAGCCTGGTGTTTTGTGATCTGCCGTGCATTTTACAATGAAAACATCAGGATAGAATGCTGCAAAATTGACAGGTTTCCATTGACAGGGATTTTAATCTTTTTCACTGCTTACATACTGAAGATGAGGACTTTGCTGTGACACAAAGACACTTTAGGAAGATTTCAAACAGCAGCAGCAAAAGAAAAATCCTCTCTTAGGGGAAGAAAATGTATCATGTAGGCTGTTTTATCATTTTAAAGTTAAAGCATTTCTTTTCCCAAGAGTATTAGCTGAGGAAAACCTCATATTTTCTAAAGCAGTTAAGTAGCCAAAAAGTCAATAATATGTATAAAATGTGTAATAAATGTTGACTTCTGTGCCTTTACTCCACGATACCCTGTCATACTTGACATAGTGTCCTTACATAGACTGAAGACACATCACTTCTACTGAGAGGGTTTGTGTTTGTGAAGGTTTGTACTGCCCCATTAAAAAAAGAAAATTGTTGCCATTTAAAAATGATAAAATCTCTATCTTCTGATTATGATTTTTGTAAAATATCTTCACAGAAGATAATCCATTAAAAGAATAGGTACTGTGCTGCAGGAAATCTAAAGAAATGGAAGTACACAACGCAAGTTGTGCCTTTGGGTAAGCAAAGCTGCTGCTGTTAGCTCCTGCTCTTTCAAGTTTCACTAATTGAAGTCCATTGACTTAAATCCATTGTTTGTATTAAGAAAGGGGGAGGGGAGGAAAAAAAAAGGCTCTGGGGTTGGGTTTTTCTTTTTTTCCAGTATTGTCCCTGTCAACATGCCACAGTTTCATCTGAAACAAGGGATGCATGAAGCTTTTCAGTCTGGGTTTTGTTTCCCAGTATTTTTTATATTTGTTTAATTTGCTGACTGGCAGCCCTAAAAATCACTTAATCAGCATATCTGGCCCAAATACTAGGCTTGACTTGAACATACTGACAGTGTCTTGGCTCACAGACAACTGAGACTATTTTGAATTCTTGTTCTGTGATCTGTATAGGTAGAGGTGATGGAAGAAGAAAATAATAGTCTGAAAATCTGTCTTGTTCCTTTCCCAGCTGTGCCACAGAAGTCAAGCCCCAAATGCTGCTTTTGATCTCGTTTGTAACCTCACGTAGCTTTGGAGAGTCACTTCTGACTCACAAGACCCTCTGTGGGAAGAGGAGCAGCTCTCTAATTCCACTGCTCAGTTTTGCAAGGCCTGTGTTTGAGTCCCTTGGCTCTTTTGCCCTCTCTGAAGCACCAGTGAATTGCATTTACTTTTGTGACCTGAGGAGCTGCTGAGCAATGTCATCTCATTGGCAGTTCTGGCTGGCCAACACAGAAAGCATCTTCTCCCTCTCTGAATCCAGAGAAGTCATCTGAATTAGTGGCAAGTTCTATCATGACAAGATTTAAAATTACATTACTACCTTATTTTTTCCAGGTACTCCACATCAGCGTTCTCCAAACTAAGCAGAGTAGGGATCCGGCATCCTCCACCTCTTCCTTTCATTGGAAACCTGCTCTTTTTCCGTGAGGTAGGATATGTTTTTCTTTGTATCAATACAAAGTGATCAGGAGGCAGGAGGAATTGTAGGAATTCAGTGGGACCATCTCTTCAAGCAAGTCTCTCTGGAAAGGACGAGCAAAACTTCTTGAACGAATTGGTAGAAGCAGTTGTGTGTAAGCAGCTCTAATTTCAGGGTAAAGTAAACTTGAGGGAAAGAAAATGTGTGGCTCCTGCAGTTAATTACTTGAGCTTTTCCAAGCAAGTTCATGCCCTCAGTGAAACAAACTTAGTTATGAGAATAGAGCAGATTATGTTAACTAGCCCCAACTGGTTTGTTCTGCGTGGTTTTGGCTCCTATGACCTTTCTGTTTGTTTATACTTTTGCTGATTTTACACATTTATTTTAAAGCTTTTAATGTTGCTTGCTCCTAAGCAGTAACTGGAATTAGGTACTGCTGAATGTTGTTGCTCTGTGCCACAAATATTAGGACTGGGAAGAAGGGGAAGTGGTGGAATTCTGCCTCCAGATTTCATTCCCTTGTTTTTCTCACCCATCCTCTTTCAATAGCCTGCTAATGCTGTGTTTTATTCCTTGCTCAGTTTCAATAATATTGCTGAGGGTCCAAGATATCTTAATAATGAGGAGCTGTCATTTCTCTGGTTGGATCTTAGAGTAAAATCTCTGCAGTGTGTCTCTGTTGCAGCCCAACAACTTTTCAGGAAATCTGGGCCAATTCCAGCTGCTGCCCAGTTTTCTCTGTTAAGTGCGTGGTCATCAATAACCATGCTGAGATTTGAATTATTTATGAGAATATATTGCCTTTTACCTTGGTCTTCATGGTGATTGTTCTGTCAATATCTGACTCATTATTAGATAAAATTCCCTTTTAAATACCAGTTTTACATGTACATCTGATTTCATTTAGAAAATAGCATAAAAGGTAGACTTAATCCACTCTAGATTAATTTGAACTGGAATTGGCAGGGTGACTTTAACTTACAAGGGATGTTGGTGGTGGAGAATACAGACCAGTTTACTTTCACTCTTCTGGTTTTTGAGCTGGATGACAGAAAGCCACTCATTCTGTAGCTCCTTGGTGGTGAAATCCAGTTATTGTTAGTCACCCACTAAGACTTGCTGTTAGGTAAAGGTGCCTAGAGAGTAAGTTATTTTGATACATTGTAGATAGGCTCAGCCTGTACCAGTGTACAAGTGTAAAGCTTTTGGGAAATGATCCAAAATGATCATATGATCTGTTAGGCAAATTTCATTAACCAGAATAGCATTCATTAAATTAAGTTAAAGCAGGCTAATACAAAAAATATAAACTTGATTTTACTAACTTTTAGGAAGAAAAATAAATTAAAAGTAGCTGAGAAACTATATCTTGGGATACCAAGAAATAACTATTTCAGGTTTTGAAAGAGAGTTGAGTGATGCAAGGCCACAAGCACTGCCTGGCTGTATGTCCAGCACTATGGCATTTCACCATCCACCTTCTCTACCATCCTGTCGCTGCCAGTAGGAACAGGCAGGGAGAAGTCCCGGCTCTTTTTAATTTTTCTTTCTTCCCTTATGTATTTTGCCATTTTTCTGGATCTCCTGTGGCTGCTTTCTCAGAATAGTGCCCATAGCAACATACCAGTAATGGGAGCCCTGCTTTTATGCTGCAGGCTGTTCTGTAATTTAAATAGGTTTTTCAGGGACACAGGTGCTCTCTGCAGTCAGTAGAGGACATCATCCACTTTTCCTTTTCCAGAAGGACAGAACCAGGGCTTGCCCATCACCTTACTGAGAACTGGGATGGTTTTAGGGGCTTAGCTGTGAGTGACACAGCTGTGCATGAGTCGCATCTTGTTAGGGCTGGGTTTACTTTTTTTTTTTTTTAAATAGGTAGTAGCAAAAGGTTGATTTGTTATGGTGCTACATCTATAATTTTAAGTATGCTACATCTATAATATTAAGTAGTTCTTGCCCTTCTATGTTTATGCAGCCATGTCTTTCTACTGAACTAGCTTTTTACAGAGTCTCCCTCTTAAACAGGCCAGCTCTTTCTTAGTATTGCTAGTCTTGTGCAGGGAAAACGCATGAGCCACATTCCCATTAAATCATCAGACTAGTGCTTTTCAACCACGAACATTTATTTCAAAGGAATTAATGAATGGTGACTAAGAGGAATGAATTGATATGTGCCGTATGGGAATCTGAATGTGTGTAATTCACACATTTCCAGTGTTGAATTTGGTCTGCAAAATAACACAGGTTGAAAAGCCCTGAAAACAAGTGAGATCTAGAAGAGAAAGAGAAATCAAAAGACTTCAGCATATACAGCCTTGCAGTCCAAAAAGTGTCCTCATCTCGTGATTTCAGGCTTTTCTCCTAGGATATGATTCCTAGAAGTTTAAGGAAAATAAAGCAGGAGAGGGAGTCTCTTTGACATTATAGAGTAAATCTAGGACCTGTGAATTTAAGAAAAAAGATTAAATATCAAAAAAATTATGAGAGTAAGCAGTATTTCACTTTTCTTAATGGCATTAATTCAAGGATTTGTTTGTCTTTTCCCTTAGTTGGGTGTAAATCACTTCTACTGAAATAAATTGAGTTTCCTCTTTTGCTGCACTGTACACATGAACTGATCTTCTGGCATTATAATCTTTTTTTTTTTTTTTTTCAATTTTTTTTTAAATATGTTTGAAAAAAAATTAACAGTGCATGCAGGATTTGACCAGTAGTGCTGGGTTGTGAGGTATTTAATAAACTTTCAAAGGTATTTTAAACAGGAAAATATTTTGTTCATGAGACTTTTTTTTTTTTAAAGAATGATTTCAGGGATTTCTTGAACAGTATATTTTCTTTGACTAAAATAATAGTTGCTGTTAATATAGTGCCTCTGAGAGAGGAAGAGGAAGTGTGGAAATTTAAGGGGCTAAGGAAAATGCAACAGGAAAGACCTATCTCCATCGCATAGAAGCAGAGTTTAAGAGCTGACTTGGGGAAAATAAAGTTATTTTACTGTAAGTCGCCCCTTCTCTCTCAAGTACAATAAAGGGAGATAATCATACTCTGAAACTAAAACATATCCAAGTTAATCGGCTTATCTCAACAATGAGGAGATAGGAAATTATTGCAGTTCTGCAGCTGGGAAATAGTATCTGAGTCCAAGATATTAGATTAAAAATTCTTCCATTGCACGAGAACAATTTGTGGTGGGTAAGTCTGATGTAATAGTAAATATGATTAGGCTGCTTTAAGAAAGCAGCGTGTTCAATTTTTACCAATAACTGTGCAGACTTGCAGCTGACAGACTACTGTTTTGCTACAAACTCCTGGCTGTTCCCCCACCTCTCCATGTACTGCATTTCTCCTGTGAGTCTGTGGAAAACCATGAGGGTTGTTTGTGATAGCTGTGTGAGATGCAGCATGGACTTTCACACATGGATCTGTATGGGCTTCAGAGCAGCAGGTTGCCGAAAAACTAAACCAAACTCTCTTATCAATTCCCGGGCTAATGATTTTATTACGTGACAAATGCTCTGAAAACTGAGAAGGCACATATGCCACATCACCCTTTCTCTCTCTGGCAAACACTTGACCTGTTGCTATGGCTGTGCTGTGCTTTTCTCCCCTTTCCCATCCCTCTCCTAAAATGACAGCTGTGCTGTTTTTAAATGTCGCTGGCTCTGACATTTGCACGGCCCTAGTTGCCTGGTACTGTACCTGTGTGCACTGCTCCCTGCCCAGACTCCTGGAGAGCCACACTGTGCTGCAGCAGCCTCGGGGCTGGCCCTGATGTTTTGGGGGGTAGGTGTGTGGGTGGCTGCCTGGTTTTGGTCCTTGGTAGGCGGGATAGGCAGCTGTGCCCTGCGTGCAGTTGAGTGATGTGCTTTGGGTCCTTATAATGGTGTGGTCATGTGTTGCTTTCCTCCTATTACTCCTAGCAAGCTCCAGTGATGCTTTTGACTGTCTGTGTGCTTGCATCCCTGCCTTGCATGTTAATGAAAGACATCACTCTCTTTAGCCCCTCTCTGCTTGGACAGGATACTCTTTGTTTACTCTGTTTATTTCAGTCTGGCCTACTTGTAGATCCTGGGCTACCCCAGAGCGGCCCATTTCTGCTGAATGGAAGTGGGGGCTGTGTGGGTGCTTTGTCCTGCTTTCAGTTTGGGATCTGGCTGGGCTGTGTTGTTTTATGGCTGATGGGTGGGAGTGGAGAAGGGGGGAGTGCAGGGAGGAAGCAGAGAGCAAACATTTTTTTTTCCACTACGCATCTGCCAAAAGCATCCTTTGAGTTGGACATAAAGAAAATAAAATTCCTTGCAGGAATGAAATTAACCCCATGTCTGATTTTCAACCTAGAAAGCAGTGTGTGGGTGCTTAGGGAGAGAGCATGCAGTGTTTACTGTTCTGGAATTTAATGACACAGCATGTAAACCTAAACAGGGTTGGAGAGAGGCAAATGGTGAGGGGAGCAAAGAGGGGGAAAAGGAGGAAAAGGAGCTCTGAGGCTGTGAACCTGGATTGAATTACAAGACTAATATGGCTTATATTGTCAATGAAAGCCTGCATATGGTATTGTGTTGCTTCACGCAGATACACAAGAGAAGAATGGGATAGGGAGTGTATGTTTTGCAACTTGATAGCCATCTGTGTGGAACCAGAAAGGGGTGGCTGTAGCATCACCAACCTGTCTTTATCTCCCCCAGACATCTGAGGCCTGAGCAGACCTCACAGGGTTCTCCAGGTCTTCTCTTACATCCTGGGAATGGCACCACCCTGGACTGGGAGGCCTGTACATGCATGTGATGCAGATCTAAACCCAGTCATGTCACAGTCTGCAACATGACAGAAAACCTGTGGTTAGATGTGGGTTTATGTGTATATTTCTACATCTAAAAAGCTAGTCTCTCTGCCCTTCAAAAATGTGTATTTTCCTAGTTTCAGCTGATACTCTGTGCTACCTCCTTTGATCAGATGTTAGCATTGTCAGATAACCTGACAAAGTTGGTGCAATATCTGTTTGTGGGAACCTAATGCAGGAAATCAAGACATCACAATTGGCTGTCTCCCACTTGACTAAATGCTATTTGCAGCCTTCAGCAAGAGCTGGACCTTAGCTTCTGAGAAGAGCATCAGGTGGAGCTGTGTTGCAGCTCACCCAGCTTCTCCCTGTGCTGGTGGGGTCTCAGCAGGGTGAGCCTGCTTCTGGGGGAGCAGTGTGTTCACCTCAGAGACCCTGCTGTAGAGACACCATGTCCTCGGCTGCTTTGCATTCAGTGTTTCTGATAACTGTGTTTGCAAGATACAGCTGAATGTGATGTCAACTTTAAATAACATTTATGAAAGCTGAGCCAGTATTAGGATTAAAAAAGCAGCTGGTAGGCTTTAAGTGGCAGAAAGTGGGCATGAATCATTACTGCTTTGCTGGTGAGTAATGATGACCCAAGCAATGAATGTGGTAGTGGTCATGAGAGATGCTTTTTGCTCTTTTGGACTATACCATTTTTCCTTTGAGGGAAGAAACAAGTCCTTTTTGTGTTACAAGGAATGGTGTGTTGACTGTGGCTTTTGCCTAGAGCAGCTCTTTGCAGGGCTGGGTGAATGTTTCCTGTAGACCTCAGCAGTTGCCCCTAGAAGGAGGTGTAGACTTCATTGATGGACATCATGATGGTTTTGGTATTCCTTACCCTATGTTTTGGTTGTTCCTTTTGACATACTTTATGCCTGCTTTATTAAACACTGCATGAGGAGAAGAGGCAATGGCTGAGGCAATTGGTAGCTGTTAAGTGGAAAGGGACTAATGCTCTCTGTGGCAGCACAGGGAGTGAGAAGAGAGACTCCCTGATCACGCTCCTGGCTTTCTTCAGCCTCTCAGTGTGATTTTGGGCAAGTCTGACTGGGGCAAAGCTTTCTTCTCTTTCTTTTAGTTCACCTTGGACCTCTTTTACCCACCTGCAAAACAGTATAGATGGTATTCTGGAATAGATAGGTCTGCTTTTTCATCAGGTTATGGTGAAACTCTTTGAAAAACTTCTTTGGGGACTTCATCTGTTAGATTTGGGGAGGCTGGTATCACTGCTGTCTCAAATGAACTGGAACACTTGAAGGCCAGGGGAAATTTAAATGTTTTCACAATATTCATAGAGCAAGCGAGGCTGTGAATTAATGCTGGGCCAGAGTCCTGGTCTAGGAATGAAGGTGTCTGAGTGAGGTGGGTTCCCAAGAAAACAGCACTGAAGGATACTTCTCTGCTGTTCTATGCATTCTTGACCATTGTCCATGGATGGGTTTTTGGTGGCAGCTGCCAAATGACTACCCAAGATCTGTCAGAGCAGAGATCCCCATCATTAAAATGACACCTGGCTCATGAGTATGGTGTAGGGCAAGTTTGCCACTTGTTATGTCTTTTGGAGAGTATATTTGCATATTCATCACATAACCCTCTGGAATTTGCTACATAGCCTGCTCTTCAAGTAGGAAGTTCTGCTAAATTAAAGCCAGCTCTGGCATGCCATGCAGCAGCAGTGAACACAGAACAGCAGTGCTACACAGTAGATGGGTTGAGAGAATAAAGATAATGCATAGTTGCAAAGGTAGTAGCGTACAGGGAGAGCCTGTGGAGTCACTTAAACTGGACTTTACCTTGGACTCCAGAAGAAATAGGGACCTTCACCTTAAAGAGCAGCACAACAGTGATATGATTGAACAGGAGGATTCCAATAGTTGTTGTAGTAAACCCAGCGGGCTTTCATACGTGGACTTTAAAAAGCAGGACTATTTCTTGGGCTTGATTGTCTTCTCTTCAGTTTTGTCTAGTCACATCAGTGTGGCACTGGCCTGGAAAGAATGGGGTTGGACTAGATAAAGTCCTTGAAATTAAGAAAGCAAGCAATAGAGTCAGGGCTGTAATGAATAAGAGCAACTCCGTTATTTTACATGAAATTGTAACTTGCTCACGTTACTTGTCAGTTGGAGTTTAGTAGCATCATAAGCTGTTCACCTTCGTATTGCATGTGGAGAAATCCACATTCAGAAAGAGAGTTCTATGTCAGCCAGACCAGTACATATAATAATGGCCAGGTATCAGTTGTAATGCTAAAATTATAGCAGGCTCAGATTGGTTGTTGTGAACAGTTGTTATCCATGAGCCAACAAATTTAGCAGAGTCTTAACTTCATTAGCAGTGTCTAAATGCATTAGCCATATGCTCCTCAGCATATGGGTAAATACATAACAATTTATTTTCATTAGGGTTTTCTTACAAGAGCTGCTAACCCAAGCTCCACGAGAAATGTTTACAGCATGACATGTCTTTTTAGATAAGAAGCTGGCCTTCTGTACATCAAGTCATCCTGAAAGTGTGGCAAGCAAGATACTTCCCCTGTCCTTTCTGGGAGTAGGCAGGTACAGCTGCTGAGGTTCTGATCCACTGCAGCTAGCTAGGCTTGGTTTCTGCAAGGCTTTGTATTAAAATGAGTAATAGAAGGCCTTGGAGAATTGCCTGTTCAAACATGATGTTAAATCCCTGGTACTCATTGTGCTCTGCCTTTGGTTGCCTCTGATGCACCTTGGATGGCATCACCTCCCGGTAGCTTTATCTGGATGTAAGACTCATGACCTTCCGGGTTCTCCCTGCTTCCTCCCCTGCTCAGGCAGGATGTAGAGTTGAAATACAACGTTCCCTAAGAGGGACTGAGTGTGAAATTAGCTTGTACTCATGGCCTGTTGTCACATGGATGCAGTGCTGGGAAGGCAGGATGAGTTTGTAGCGTGGGCACTGGGGCACAGCTGTGAGGGCTTCAGTAGCTGCAGATGTGGGATGGATGTAAACTGACTGTTGTGTGCTCAGGATTCTCTTAACTTCTCAGAAATAAATGAGAAGTTATTTTCTTGAGAGCTTTCTTTTTTTTTTTTTGATAAGCACTTATGCAGCTTGATCCAGAAACACAAGTTGCCTAGAAAGACATGAAGTGTAAGAAAGGACCAATCTTATCAGAGAGGCAGAAAGTTCAAAAGTTAATCTATTTCTTCACAGCCTCAGAGGCCTTGGCACATGTCTAAATTTAGATGGTAATGTGAAACAAGAATCAACTAGACTTGGATTCTAATTTTTTTTTTTTTTTTTTGAGAACTGACTGGGTTTTTTATTGTGGTTGGGTTGTTTTTTACTTGGTTGGTTTTTGGAAAAAAAAATCAACAGAAAGCCTAAATAAACCTCTGTGCTTTAAAAAGAAATGTATTTTAAATTGCTGTATTTTCTTTGTCTTTTTGTCATCATACAATGCTGATGAATGAGTGAGTGAATTGAATGATAGCCTTGGGTTGTCCTTGGACTTTTTAACTTTTCATTTTGTTTATTAACTACTAGCCTTTGTTCCTGCTTACATTTTGTAATTCTGTGAATTTTAGAAGACTTATAATAAGGAAGAGGGAAAAGTGAAGTGTTCTTTGGACACCTGCACTGGGACAGTTTTAAACACTCAGGTAGCAAAAACAACTCACTGATCATTGGTGACTTATTTTACCTCACTACAAGAAAATTGAAAATTATAAATAAGAGAAAAAGAAATTGAAACGGAGCTATATGTTTCAAAATATTCTCAAATACGCATTTTCAAAATGTTTGAAAATATACAAATATTTTCAAAGTATTTGCAAAAGTATGCAAGAAGATTTAAATAATTGCAAATTAGGCTTTGCAATTTGCTGAATTTCCATGGTTTTTGTGCATTATATCCGATGTCTTTTTTTTTCATTTCTGTGAGTATACAAAGCTGTTAACTTTCATAGGCAGCACAATGCCAGAGGTAATTTGGGTAGGATCAGTGAAAGCTGAAAGAGCCATAAGAAGTCACATACAACGGTGAGTTGAAATATTCCCTGTGAGGTTGAGTGGGACTTTAAACATGGTTGCTGTTTTTCTGCTGAGTGGCGCTTTTCCTGTTCTGCTTAGGAAAAGGGAAAAAGACACATGACAAGAGCAGGAGGCAGAGGGAAATGTCTCTTTGGACACACAGAGAAAGGAGATGGGGAGCCCCAAAGTCTTCACTGATTTGCTCTATTTGCTTTTATTTCCGTATCTTGAGAGGAAACAGTGGGTGATAAGCCACTGTTAGGATAAGGGACCTTGTGGCTCTAGAGAGTAGTACAGGAAAGAAGTACAAAGAGGGATGAGTAAGAAATTGGTGATTGAGATACGATTCTTGCAGAGGCGTGAACACATCTGCCTTGATCTGTTAATACTCTGCAACATGTGGTGTGTTGTGAAAAGCGTGTGACAAGGCAGAAGGAGGAAGGGGGGTAGCATTTGATTTATCCTTATTTTTGTTCCACTTCTGAAAGCAATGTAGGACAGGGGCACCTTGCAGCCAAGGTGGAGTGGAAAAGGTGCTTGATCACAGAAAAAAGGGGAAATCAGAGAGCTTTGGGGATAAAAGGCTGTTGTGACCTTATACCAGGGGTCTCTATTTTAATAAAGAGTCTCATAAAGTTCATCACCGATAGAATTAGGGACCTTGCAAGTATCTTGTAGTTATATTTGTGTTTATATTTTTCACTTTTTTTTTCTTCTCCCCAGTGCCCCAGGGAGCCATCTCTAAGACCTCATAAACGTGAGATTTCATTTTCTAATGCTATTTCATTTCCTGGATGGAGGACCTGCCATGAGAAGACCAGACCTCAAATTATAATAGCCCTATAAATAACTCCCTAAGGCTAAGGGAAAAAAAGAAAGCCTCTGAAAGACAACCGCAAATGCAAAAATGGAGGGTTTGGGTTCTTGCAGAACCAGACTAAGCAGTTCTAGTTAGGACATGGTTAATTTTTGGGTTTCCCTGTTTATCTCTTTGCATTGTTTACTTGCAAAATTATATCTCAAAAGCCCTCAGAGATGTGTTGCTTGAGCTTAATTTTCTACAGTGTTTTGGTGCCTTTTGGCCTGTCTTTAGATCCTGCTAGAAAATGGACTTTCCAGGTAAAACTGAAAACAATCCAACAAAATGACTAAAACAAATACAATGATGGATTGAGTAAAAATAGTCTAAAAATGCAACGTTTTCTTCTTTCTGGGTGAAGTCGTTTTAATTCAGCAGACCCAGACAGTCTGCCTGCTTTCTACTGGAAATCTGTGCAGAATTGGCACATCGACTAGAATAAAAACATTCCCGAGGAATCGGCGTGTTCTGTCTAAACATTTGAACAGCTCCTGTCTCCCAGAGCACAGCACTGCTCCAGAGCCGGCAAGGGAGCTCTGCAATGCGTGGTGCAGGCTTCCCCTCCAACCTCCCATCTCAAATCCACCTTTTTGCATAATTATGGGCCAAGTGTTTCAGGTTCAATTATATTTAGCTGTTGAGGCAGTAGAAAAGGAAGTTTACAGGAGCCTTTTGCACCATGGTGTGGTCTGTGTAAGGGCTGTGCTTTCTCTGTTCCCACTAAGGCTATGTTGTACACAGAATCTTTTAGGCTGCAAAAGACTCTTGAGTCCACCCATTAACCCAGCAGTACCAAAACCACCACTAAAGCATGTCTTTAAGTGTCACATCTACATGTCTTAAATACCTCCAGGGATGGTGACTCAACCACTTCCCTGGGCAGCCTGTTCAGTGCTTCACGGCCTTTTTGGTGAAGAAATTTTTCGTTACATGTGCAGGGAAAAGTCATGAAGCTAAGGTTGTAGGATCCCAGTATCATCCTGGAGCAGACTGGGTCAGTGTACTGCTTGGGGATAGCTGGGCTGGCAAAACTGAGCTCCAGGAGATGTCCTGCTGTGCAGGGATGGAATTCTTCCTGAAAGATGCCTCAGTGCCACAGCTCTTGCTTCTGCATGATTCTGCTACATGTGATGTCACCCTTCTGCAGCAAAGTTCAATCTCTGTGTTGTGGAGTAATGATTATTACTTGGAGTTTTTTAAATGATTTGATAAATTTGAAAAGAAAAGTAATCTTTGGTTAGACTGTGGTACACAGCAATTACAGTGTTCAACAGTGCAAAGTGTGATTAAACTCAGCCTTTGTAGCTTGACATTGATTACTTTAGTTTTGCTAAGTAGTATCTTAGTCCCCTAGCACTGAGATGCAGGGGATCTTGCTATTTGGCTCCACTCGATATGAATGAGACTGGTACACTAAGGCCTGTAGACAATTTACCACAGGTACTGTCTGTCTGTTGTTGAGCCTAATTGCTTAGGAATGTAATTGTATCATTCTTGTTACCAAAATTGATATTCCCTTCCTGACCGCAGCTAAATGAGTTTTTATTTTTGCAGAATTTCTGGGCTGTTGAGCGATAAGGCATTGTGGTGGACAGCATGCAAGTCAGTGGTTTGAAAGAAATGAGGTTTTTCTTCATATTTGATGCAGAGGTGTGTACTAAGCAATACTTTCCTGCGCTGATGCACTGGCAGATGGTGTCCTTTAAGGCTGCACATGTGACAGTGGCATGTTTGGATGAGTATCTGTGCTGGTTTTAACACCAGCAGGAAATTAAACTCCAAATAAACCACCTCCCTTTCCTTGCCCCTTTCGGTAAGGGTGGGACAAAAAAAATTACCTGGCTTTTCCTGCCGAAACCACTCCCTGCAGCGAAGATGTGGCTGGGATAGAGTAACAGCTTGGTCACACCCACACAGCACCAAAACTCCACCCCCTCTGTGTACCCAGGGACCATTATACCTGCTTGTCTAAGCCCCATCCAGCAGAAAAATCATTTATAAATTAACATAAAAGTAAAGAAGGTGGGAAGTCCAGCAGCCTTCCCACCATGGAAGAAAATGATCTGTGCCAACCGGAGCAGGGAGGGCAGAGGTGGCTCATAAACCAGCCCTAGATGTGCCTGGGTTAGTGTCAGCACACAGACTTGCAGGGGGTGGGCTGTGAGTGTGCATTCCTAACTCCTATTCCTTATCCCCTGGGCCAGAAGGGCTAGATGCGTTGCATTGCATAGGCAAAATATTTTATCTGTGGATGATCATTCCTGATGGATCCCCTCCAGACGGTCCACAAGTTACGTTACTGAGCCCCAGCCTACTTCACATAGAAAGACAAGCCCACCCAATCTAGTGCCTTTAAGGAAGGGAGAAGGTGGAATTGCTGTGATTTCACATTTTATCAAGCAGCTGTACGCTCTATGGCCAAAATGCTTCTGTACTGGTGACTAACCCAAGGCAGCTAAAGCCACACTTTGGCACCCAAAAGTGTAACCGTATGATTGTCACAGGAGTTAACAGGTGTCGGTACTTTCAAATGTTGCTCTAACTCCTTTTATTTAGTTATGCAAAGTCAAGCCTGCTGCACTTATTTTGTCTTAAGTATATACTATGCTGACAAAATATGGTCACCTTTGGGTACTCAGGTTTCTGGAAACTGAGGTTTCCCATCCCTGAAAACTTTTAAGGTCAAGTTGGACAGGGCTCTGAGCAACCTGATCTAGTTGAAGGTGTCCCTGCTTATTGCAGAGGAATTGGACTAGATGGCCTTTAAAGGTCCCTTCCAACCCAAACTATTTTTTGATTCTGTGACTGAAATCTTTTGATTTCACTCTTTCACTATCTTTTGATAGGAGAGGTAACAGGCTGCAACAACAGTGCCAGAAGTGAAGCCTTTCAATAGATGATATTACTGTCTTGCAAAGATCTGAGACTCAGGTTTGTGCGGGCTTACTACGGGCCTAACACTGGAGCATTCACTTGAGAATGCTAAAAGCTTATCATCTGGAGAGGGAGACTTGAAAGAAAGGAAGCATGCTTGCAGTTTTATGGGCAAGGAAACTAAGGGCTGTGTCTATAACAATTTTGATACACTACCCACTGACACCAGTAGCCAAGTGCCCTCTGTCTTCACTGGCCTCGGGAGCAGGTAGCGAGTGATTCCTGGGCTTGTGCAGGAAGAGGTGGTGACAAAGGCTGTGGGCTGCATCTGCATCCAGCGGGCTCTGGCGCAGTGCCACATTTGATGTCACCTTCTCAGAGTCCCCTGTTGCTGCAGGAAAAACTTGTATTACGTGTCAGAGGATAATGCCTCAAAACATCCCCACTGGAATGAATAAGTGTCTTAAGTTCAAAGTTCAAACTCAACTTGCTTTTCTACCACTTTTGCAGTAGGTCTGGTAATTTCATTTGGCTTAGGAAAAAGAGAAGTAAGTGTTAAATTCATGCTTAAAAGATTGCCTCTTTTCAGAGAGATTTGTTATCCTTTTTCTCATTTTCAACAAGTAAACTTGCTTTTGCAGCAGAGATTTTGACATTAAGTGTCTTGATAGAATAATAGGCATGAGATGGATTGAAATCTATTGCCTGAAGACTTTGCCAATCATAAACTAAAATCAGTTAATGCATTGAGTTAAATCTTGCTATATTGGGCAATGTGCTAGTAGTATTAAAAAAATCAATCCAGAAAATATATTGATTATATTATCTCCATAGCAACAAACAATAATAGGATAATGTTAGCTTAATAATCATGCTTTGTGAAAACCTTTCAGAATAATTGCTGCATTGTGGTCTTTTCACAATGTGGAATGCAATAACGCTGCTTCCTTGACTGCAGCCACCATCAGCACTGCGTCAAGAGATGTCGTTTCTGTGTGCATGCATATGTATTCATGGGTAATTTTGCTCCGGGTGAAACAATTCAGCAGACTATTTTGGGATCCATTTTTAAATGGTCAAGACCACAAATTGGCAATTGTTTTCCATGTGGCTTGTTTTCTCCCACCCCCTCTGACAACTGGCTACTGTAAAAAGAGGTCGTTAACATTCCTTCCCCTGCCTCTTTCTTTACAAGGCACAAAGATTTTGGCATATAACAAAACTAGATGTCCAGCTCCTATGTTAAGGATTTGTGGGAGAGAGGAACTCTGCTCTAAAGACAGTGCTTCATATCTGTTCCTTTAATTGAATTTTATCTATCATCCTCTAGGAATGACTTGTTCTGCAGGAGCTGAGATATTTGCCTGTATTTTAGGGGACCTGGTTCTCTTGTGCATCCTACATTGCCATATAAATAATAACCTGAGGTTGTTTTGAATATATAGAGATATCTTCTTATATATAAGTAGGGAGGTGTATGTATAACATTTTTAGCTTGAAATTTTGGCAGGAGTGTCAGAGGACTAGATATATACACTCTTCATCTGGGTCTTGCTCTTTACTTCCACATCAACACTGTAATTTATATCTTGAGTTAAAAAGAGGCATTAACACAAATCTATGATGAAGAGGCCAAGTTTTTAGAGTGGCTCTGTATAAGCTCTGCTTAGCAATAACAAAAACATCTCTATATTATCAACCCTATGTTCAGCACAAATCCAAAACATAGCCCAGTACTAGCCACTGGGAAGAGAAATAACTGTACCCCAGCTGAAAACAGCACAAGTCGTCAAGACCCCTCAGTTTAATCCGTGAAGTTTAAGCAGGCCTTAAACCACCCTGTGTCTGTGAAAGGTCTCAGGGACCTGGCAGTAGATCTGGACTCCATCCACCTTCCAGTCTTGCCAGTATTTCCTGATATACCTGTTGATCAAGGGCTGGCTTTAGCGATCAGCCAGCAGAGAGTACTCTGCTGCTACATCTTGCACTGGCAGGAGCTCCTTCATGGTTTTCATAGGGTGCCCCATGCTATTCCCAGTGGTATGGTGGGATGCCCCTTTACTTTCAAGGACATGAGGGGACATCATGTTCTCTAGTGGTCACTCTTCCATCACTTTTTCCATGGGATAAACATTGATATCAGACAGGTTAAACTTTTAGCACCTTTTCTAACTGTGCATCATTTTATTTTGATTCTTCTGGAGAGAGTTTGTCCTTCCAATGCCCCATAAGTTGATTTCTTACTATTTACCAAACAGGGGGTCCCTTTTTCTTTGAGGACCTTCAGGAGAAAGCCCCTGCTTTGAAACCACTACCTACAATATGTGACCCTCCTGGATCTGGGAATGTGCAAACCTTCTACTCTGTATAGGAATACTGTGTATATGTCACAAAAGCAGTAGAGTGTGAGTGTGATGTCAGTTTTCCATCTGAGATGTCTTCAGTCAGGAGCTTGATTGTGTTGGTTTCCTCTACAGACCCTCCAGGTGGTTGCTTTATGGGGAAGATGTGATGAAAGGGCTGCTTTATGTCCCTGGCAGTGGTTACTTTCTGCCATGGCCCAGTCTCCTAGGGATGTGGTTAATTCACAGGGAGAGGGAGGAGCAGTGCCTGCTCTCCACTTTGTGCCTTCTGCCAAAGCATCTAGTCCTGTATAAAAGCTGTACTGAATGAGGGTGCCAATCCCCTCTCTCCTCTCCTGGGTGCAGATGAATTCAGTTATGAAAGGACAGCTAAATGCATCGGTTCCTCTGGAATATATCTGGTATTTGCAGGTGTGTAGCATCATTCATTTAAAAAAAAAAAAAAAAGCAAGCCCAGATGGCTTGACAAGGTGTTTTTTTCTGATGCTGCTGCAGAATCCAGCCCTGAGTGATGATCTAGAAACAGAAATGAATGACTGACATGAGCCAATGCAATCGCTACCTCCAAACCTGAGTTCTTCTGTCTTTGAAATAGTCACAGTTGAAACTGTGACTGTGCTTCTGCTTGACACCCCCTGTGCTTGTCCTAGGTGCTGGCCAGCGGTCTTGCTGATTCCTAGAGCTGTCCCAAATTCTCATTCCATGCAGCCTCCTGTTTAGTTTTCTTGTGCTATCTCAGCTCCTGATGCTCTCTGCAATCCTCTCTCCAGCCCACACAGGGATTGGCACTGTGTGTTTCTGTCTGCCTCTCCCTAATCCTTTTCCAGGGAGGCCTGATATGGCTTTCTAGTGTTTCTCTCTTCCTGCTCAGATCTTACCAGCTGCCACATGGGTGACTTGGGTCTTAAACAGTGTTTGGCTTCAAGACAGATCATGAACTTACCTTATGAAAAGAAGGAGATTTTGCTGGAATAGTTTTTTTTAAAAATAGGTGAAAAGTCAGCTGCCTGCTGTAAGGTGGCTGTTGGGGCTGCAGCTTGATGTATTCCCAAAGGGACAAAACTATTCTATTCTGCACAGAATCTTACAGCACATCTCTGTCCGCAGTGGTTTGGGTAGGTCTGTCCTACCTGGTGGCGTGTCAGTCTGGGAGCAGGAGGAAGCACAGGGAGTGTTCCCGTGGCCAGGCTGAAGATGCTTGTTGCTCTGCAGACACGTTCCCCCTCCTGCCCTGCTGAATGTATGGGCTCACCTCAAGGCTTGTGTGTGTCAAGCTAAACCTTGTGACTTTTACAGAGGTGCCACGTGATAGATGGTAGTAAAAAGGGAGCTGTTGTGCCTATGCCTGGCCTGCCCATGCTGCAGATAGCAGCGTGCTCTGTTCTGCATCAGAGGCCAGTACAATCTATAGGGACATTTTTCTCTTTTCATGCTTGAGAGCTGCATCCATACAAGGTGGGAATTAGACAAGAGGAAGCTGAGCTTGTCTAGCTATGCTCAAATACAGAAATAGTCCTAGTATCTTTCAGTAATGCATTAAGTGGCATGATTAATGTCTGTCACATGTAATGCCCTTTCCAGGTCTCTTCCCTCAATGCTGCTGTCTAGTGCTGTGGTTTGGACACTGTTTTGTGTCTTAGTGTCATCACAATAAAAGGTTGAAATTTGGGAGCTGAATACAGGTGGAGTTTGTGATAATCTTTTGTTCTTTCAGATGTATGTTTCATAGTTTCAAACTTGGTGGTCACTGATAGTTAAGTGGCATTGATTTTATAATCAGCTCATAAGCAATGGCAGAGACCCCTAGCACTATCCAAGGGGAATGTCTTTGAGGAGGCCAAGATATTGCCCACTGAATGAATAATCTTGTTTGCCACAGGTGAGGTTTTCTTGAAATCCACCTGTCTAAATTGTACCCACTTAGATGTTAGTGAGCAGTATGAGATGGCCCAGTGTTTGCATCAGAAAAGAGAGTTTAACCACTGTCATCCTAATTCTCTGGGTGAAGATGCAAGATTGGCACGTGGATGGGTAATTTCTCCAATACTTATTTCAAAGTCTGTTTGCACCCTATGGCACCTAAGACATACTATTGCATAATGATTTGGTTAATATATTTTATCCTTTGAATGATGTTTTTATAGTCTGTATAAGTCTGCAGTTGGTAAGTCTGAGAAGGAAGAGCACACTCTTCTGAAGTGGAAAATCTCCTTGGAGGAGAGAGTCTCTGTCTCTCTTTCTTGGGAAAGGAGGCAAGTATGATTTCTCCAAATGCCACTTCGTTGCCCCCTAAAAGAGTGCTGCGTTGTCAGAGTGCTCCCCAAATATTTGTTTTCCTTAGATTGAGATAACACGTCTGTCTGTTCTACAAGAAGTTGTTTCCATTTCTTTAAATTATGCAATTACAGTTTTGCTTAGGGGAGGCCAGCAAAGAAAACTAATAAAGTTCATTCACCATTAGTAAGATGTGCTGAATGCTTAAGCTGATCCGCCTGAGAGACATTGAGCTCCCAGTGAAAACCCACATTGCAGTGGCCTTCTATTGCACAGAATTCCCTCCTATAGAGAGCACTGTAATTCTCTGTTTTCCTCTTTTAATTCGAGGATGGAGTAATATTAAGGTGGCAAAGGTGGTTAGCAATCCAGTGGAATTACATGTAAGTAGAGATTGCGTAGGAGAGAATTACACTCAGTTTGGAAGGTAGACAACTTAGAAGATGTTTAGTGGAAATTACATTCTTTAGTAAAAAAAAAGGAATAAATCCATCGTTCCTTTCTATTTTTTCTAGTTTCTTGACTTACTATAAATACGTGTTTATCACAGGATCAGAAACTGCAGTGAGTCTGTAAGACCTCATATGGAGCCTTTCATGAACACACACTGAACAAATTGTAATTCTCTTTGTGCATGTCTTCTTAATGACATGTTTTCTGGTTTTGAGAAAGGTTCCTAGAAGCCTGAATAGGTGTCATCTGTGACATTTACTGTGAAGTAAAATAAGGGCCTAGCAGGAGTAACTGTTATGTAGACAATAGTCCTAATAAAAATAGTAAGTTTGCAATTATATCTCTGTAGCAGATGTAAACAAGGTCTAAGTTAACAGCAGGTAACTTTCAGATAGATAAAAAGAAATATTATTCTAGCCAGTGTAATCAGACTGGAGAATTCATCATAGCAATAATCAGGGAGTTGAATACAGCAGCTGGAATAATTTGAGGATCTGGATAATTTTATGACTAATTATATTTGTAGCTATGCATACTGTAAGAGTAATTGAATCTTAAGCTAATAGTTGTATGAGGAAGAAACCTCCCTCTACTTAAAGTATTTTAGAGTTAGCCATGTATATAGGGTTCTTTTTCTCTTGCCTTTTTTCAAAGCCTCAGGCAAGTGATATGTCTGAAAGCTCAGAAATAGATGGAATTTGTTGATATTCCTTTCCTTTCTCATATACTATCTGTGTTTCTGTGGCAGAGAAGGAATGTTTTTGTAAGCTACCAAGAAGGAGAACTGTGAAACCTTCACCTTGTCTGGCTCTACCATTGACTTCTTGTGTGGCATTTGGCAAACTGCTTAATCTTGTGTACTTCCAACTCCCCACCTGTGACAGATGGGCATTTAACATCCCAGAAATGTTGTGGAAATGAAGTTGGTAAAGTGAAATGAGATTGAAAAAAGAGAAAGACTAAAAGAAAGTGAGAATCTCATTGCAGTATGCCAAATTAATGTAAAAGACTATATCTGTATGGGAATGAGTTGGAAAGTTGAGTCACCTAGAAGTGTGAATGCACTGTGCACGTGTGAAAGCATAGTAAATCTCTTCCAGGAGAACAGTACCTCTTACTCTAGAAGTGACTGTAGATCACCTTGAGGGGCTGGTGTAGATGAGCTGGGTTATTCATCCTACAGTTCATTTTCTCTGAGTATCCACATCTTGTCTCCTGTGCCTCAAAACCCTTCTTGAGGTTCTTGTCCCCACTGTTCTAACTAGAAGGCTGTTCTAGAATTTTCCTGCTTAGATAGTCAATAACTTTAATTTCAAGCAACATTTATCCATAGCCAGTTTATACTACTTTGATCTTTTAGTAATGTAGGCCTTTATATTAAATAGATATTTTTCTCTCCCTGGTGATTCCTCCCAGTACAGTTATAGACAGCAAGCATGTCTCCTCCCTTTGGTCTGCTAAAATGAACCTTTGGTTAGCTAAAATGAACTCTTCTAATTATGACTTGTAAGACAGGCCTTCTGTTCCCAAAGGATCCTTGTAACCCTTTTCTTCACTTGTTCCATTTTTAATTCATTCCTTTTGAATGTGGCAGCTCATCAGATTTACGTGCAGCATTCCAGGGAAAGCCTAGCCCAGATATTCTACATCTGTAGTTTCCATCACACTTTTTTCCATCATACCTTTTCCATCATCTTTATCCTGTGGTTCATGTTTCCATCCAGGCTTTTCCCTTCTCTGTTATTTTCAAACAATCACCTACTACTGCTGAAATTCTTGGAGTTAACATAGTCTCTCTAAGGGCATGAAGCTTTGCTTTTAACTAAAGACACTCTCCTGCTGCAGTTGTTCAGGTTCTTTAGGTCATCCAATTCTTCTGGTATGACAATCTTAATCTCTCTGCCTGCTGAGGAAAGGATCTGTCTTTTCACCCCAGAACCACATACTTCACTGAAGCCTGACTGCCTTTTGCGCCCAACAGAGTCCTCCAAACATTGAACAAAGTTTGTCCCAGGATTGACCTTTGAGAAAACTACGTATTTCCTCCTTTCTTTGCTCTACCTTTTCTTTCTACTCAGTCCATACTCACTTCCCTACATCTTCAATGTTTACTGTCCTTCATTTTTTATCCTGATTTTCATCCTTTTGGCCTTTTGGGTGTGATGATGGTTCTCCAGCCACCAGACCAAATGCAGTACTGAAATCAGTGTACATCTTCCATTGTCCTCTCACCTAGAAAATATCAAAGAAAGATAACAAGCAATGTATCCCATGTCCCATTCCTGTGATCCTGTAATTGCTGGGAAGCTGGGTGCCATGTTGCTACTGGTGGGCCAGGAATGGTGCCTGGGGGACTGTTAACAGCTGGAGCTGCTCCATCCAGCCAGGCCACTTGGGCCGTGCAGGTGCTTACGACTTCAATGTTAAAAACATACGGTGGGGTTTGTGAGGAAAATCTGAGGACTCGGTGTCCCGTGCACTGAGAAATCTTGCATGCTGTTGAGGCTAGGCTTGCAATTGTGTGTTTACTTGCTTGGCTTCCCCTCCCTCCAACTCTTCAGTTACCAGCCCATTAAAATCAGCCATTAACCTGGTTAATGGAGAGAAACCGCAAATACCAGAAAGGATGATGTGCTTTTCCTAATCCCCTCTTGGAAACCTGACTGGTTTAAATGGTAAATGTCTCAAGAAAAGGCTGAAAAGGGTCCCAAACATGTTTTGCTTTTGCAATGCAGGCACAGCCAGGCAGAGAAGGATGAGTACTTCACCGGCAAGTGGTTTTTGGGGGCAAAAAGGTGGTGCCCTGCCAAAGCTGCCAAGGTGGCTTCGAGCTGGCGGTGTGCAGGCTTTGGCGTGCTGAATGGGCATGACTGAATTGTATTGTGCCATCTGATCCTTTTGGGGGATAGGATTGATTGAGGTGATATCTGGATGCCTTCTTATCCTTTGTGTGATATGACTTGAACCCAAGAGCCTTTGTCCTGAGTGGGTCAGGTGACAGATGCCAGAAGGAGAGGAGGGCAGTGAAGGGCATGGGGTAAGGGCAGAGAGAAAGGAAGAGCTCATGCAAGAGGGGAAATAACCACGTTTCAGGGAAGGACTCAAGCCATTTCTCTGAAGTGAGACAACAGCTCTTTGTTACGTGCAGCAA
The DNA here is from genome assembly GCA_013400975.1 of Atrichornis clamosus. Lineage (NCBI taxonomy): Eukaryota > Metazoa > Chordata > Aves > Passeriformes > Menuridae > Atrichornis > Atrichornis clamosus. The sequence goes on from WBMZ01003793.1 coordinate 106,826, forward strand.
GGACTAAAACAGCACACAGAAATAAACCTGCACACTTAGCTTTTATTAAAGATCTGAAAAGGTAGAAGGAAAGACATTTACAATTTGTTTGGTATTTAGTTCAGGTATTTTTTTTTTTAATTGTGTAATGAGAACACATTGTCCAAATTTTCATATGCAGATTCAATTAGTGTTCAGTTAATTAGCCTTTACAGATGAGATTAACTTAATTACATAACACTAACCTCTCTTAATAACTATTAAGGGTACGAAGGCTGCTCTTAATAAATTTAGAAGGGCTATATGTGTTTTTTAAAATCCAAAATGACACACACATAAATTAAACCAAATTACACACAGAGGACAACCATTAATGGTAATGATCAAAGGAAACAAACTATGTACATAGCTCAGAATCAGGCTGCCTAGAAGTTCATGCTGTTTTCCTCCTCTTATCTGCTGGCATCCTAGTGATTTCACTAGGATTATTACTGGAGATGATGTACGGTCTGGGGTCATTCCTTCAAAGGGGGCTGCAGACTGATACAAGGTTGCTTTAATTAAATGTTAGCTTGTGTTAAAAAAAAAAAATCACTTTGGGTACTAGGTTATTAGCAATATTCTTTTTCAGGTGATCTAAGGAAAAAAGACATGCAAAGCCCATTTAATGCTAAAAATCTGATCCATAAATGCCATTCATTGTCATTATGTACCTGTAAATAACTGTATAGATTTTTTTATCTCTTGATATGAGGTGTGCAGTCAAACAATGATGCTGGGGTTATTAATGTGACAATGAAACCGAGCATCACATCTCATATAGGATGATAAGTGTGGAGCGTATATAGGACTAGTTATGGGATGTGGCATCTTTGGCTTCTGAGTCACAAGTTTGAATCTAGGGTGTCTTGGTTAAGTGACTGACATCAGGTAATATGTGATACTTTTTAGAAAGGGGCAACAAAAGAAGCCTTTTTTCCTTGGCCACTCTTGCATGGGTAATGTTTCCCACTTGCAGTGAATTTTGATGGGCTCATCGCATCCATCTCCACATTAGCTTTTGTGGCATTCAGTACACTACAAAATTCAAGGTTGCATTCTCTGGGATCCTTTTTTGGAGTCCAAATTTTGAGTTACTGTCAGGAGCATGCACCTATTGGATCCCAGCTTTGTGGCCCTCTTCAAACCATTTTATCTCATGACCCTGAAGAACTATAGTGAAGTTCATAAACCACATAATTTGTTTTCCACCTGCAGCAAGCTGAAATGTTCCAAGCATCCTCCATGCCATGAGTCAATTCCCATTTGCAGCCATGAGATCTGCAGGTATTGAGCAACTAATATGAATAGGTTGGACATGCCTCATATTAAACACCCCAAAAATCAAAATGCATTTCTTTTCTCTGAAACACTGCCTTTTTCTGAAAACTTTGGCTTAGTGCCTACAACCATTTTCAGCAAGGAGGGAAGATGACATTGCTGCAGATTTTCTCCTTGCTGTGAGGAACTAGCAAGGTGAATATGCAACGAGGAGAAATTGTTGAAGTATCCATCTTGGAGTGGCAGAGTCTATTGAAAAAAAAGGAAAGGGGATACTTGAACTATTGAAGCCCTTTTATGTATGCTGCTCAAGCTGAAGCTTCAACATTTGATGTCTCAAGCCAAATGGTTGGCAATGACAAGACTTTGCTCAGTCTGATGCAGACCCAAATCTTGTTCCCTTCCACAGGGATTGTACCTGCATCCCTGAGAGCAGGATTTGGCCTTGTGAGTGGTTCTATCCACAGATGCAGCTGATCATACAGACACAGAGGCAGGGGAGAATGCAAATTCCCTGCAGGAAGGCAACCGCCAGCCATGTAAACAAAGAAGCCTTCTGGGTGTGCAGCAGTCAGCCCACTTGAGCTGCTGTTTCCATGGTATACCAGATGCTGTAAAATATGCTTTCTTCAGGGAAAGAAGCTTTTGATACTCCTGCTTTATCTTGCTTGATGATGGACTGTCATCAGGCTGGTACCTCACTGTATGGGCCATACACAACAAGTCCCCCAGGCCCAATCCTCCTCTGAGTTGTCGATGACAATTCATATTCTGCAGCTTCCAGACAAAGAAAAAGCTAAGTGATTTTTTAAAACTTGGAACAGCATTTACCAACTATGCTTTTAATTGCTACTAGTGACTATTTAATGCGCTACAGTTCTTCCTGATGCACATGGTGTCATACCATAGTACTGTGTGTTGTTTTGCTTTTCAGTTTCCTTCTGTTTTCCTAAAAAATCAGAACACATATGTTTCCATTTTCCCCTGATTATTCTCTTCCTACTCCCCACATTGCTTTGTTATAATTCCTGGTTTAGGGCTGTTAAAGCCACTGGGTACAAGTCAGCAGGTACCATTTCTGAGTTTGCTTCTCTTCCTCATATTTATCCACTGGGTGATTTTTGGTCAAAGAGAGGGGGGTCTCTACTTCCATTTTCTTGTAAAACAGCAGCTGGTGGTGTGCAGGTGCTTAGTTATAGATAATAAGTACAGTTGCAATTATAAATTGTGGACAAGCCTTCAGTAATGAGCCTTGAAGCAAATGAACCTCAGCCAGTGTAAATAAGTTACCAAAAGAATGGTATGAGACTTGCTGTGCTTCAAATATGACTCACAGGAGGAGGAGGAGGAGGATGTTTTCAGGGTACCTGTCTGCTGAGTGCTGATGATGCTGCAAAACTGGCAGAGCTATGTGCACGTGGCATATCCCCTCGCTCTATTCTGAGGCCAGTGCAGGGGCACTGGTCTTCCTCGTGGCTACCAAGAGCAAACATGGGTGCCTTTATAGGACTCCACTGTCCTCCAGCGGAAAGGTGTCCTTGGCTAATAAGGGATGCAGGGTCATGTACTCTGTCTCGCCCCCATTCTGGCGACCGCAGCCTTAGGGTTCTGTGTGTGCTGCTAGCTTGTCTTTCCCAGGCAGCCTGAGGAGACCTGCCTCCAGGTGCTTACCAGGCTCCTGAAGAAGGCCAGGACAGCAGTGGGTCCTAGGGGTGGACAGTGAAAGTAGTGGTGAGTGTGTGTGTGCAGTGGTGCAGGGCATGAGGAAGAGTCCTGGAGTTTGGAGAATGAAGGCTTTTTTTTCTCCTGAGGATGTTTTCTTACAGTATTCTCTCCCAGGTACTTTTCAACTCCTTCTCTTCCCCCATCCGGCAGGCTTGTATTTCCCACTTTAGGGAAGAAAAATTAAGCATGGTTAATTTTAAGCCGGTGCAATCATTTAGGAGTCCTGGAGGTGGAAAACCAGTTACTGGTTAACAGACCTGATTTGAAATGTGTTCTGCCTGACCCCCCTACTGTAGCGAGCCAGAAGCAGTTCTTCCAAGAAGCTGGCTTTCTGGAAGGCTTTTTCACTGAATCATTTAAAACCTAGGCTTCTTGAAAATGTTAATATCCTGCTGGCTCACTGGAATGCAGCTGGTGGGTACAGCAAGTGCAATACCTATGTGCGTGCTTGCAATCCAAAGCACAGCTTAGCAGGGAACGTTCAGGCTGCAGTGTGGGTGTCTTCGCTGAGGGCTCGGGCTAGGAGGAAAGTGGGCTGGAGAGCAGACCTGATTTGGCATCGTCTCACAGGGCTGGAAGTCCTGAGCAACCGCTGCCAGTTGTGGAACGCCAGCACTCGGCAGCCCTTGCGGGGCCGTGCCCGCTGCCCTCGGGCAGTGCCTGTGTCCCGCGGGTGCCGCAGCGCGGCTGGGAATGTCAGCTGTGTTCGTGCGGGAGCCGCTCTCCGGGCACAGCGCTCAGAGCCTGCCCCTGAGCTCAGCCTGCTGTGCCCAGCCTTAAACAGCCGCCTGGAGAGCAGTGCCGGGGGAATTTGGCCCCAGGATTTCCCCTTGCCTCAGCAGGGGAAGCAGCAGACAACCTTGACAGAGCTGAAATCGTAGCAATTGCAGGCTGAAACCCTGAAACGGCTGAAGTATCACTGTAGCTAACTGCAGGTCGGGTGAATGTGTGTGTACCTTTTCCCCTCCCACGGAGTCTGCAGAGAAAAGCCTTTTTGAGTTAGCTGTATGTATTTGTGGTATTACAAAGGCTTTGTCCACCTTGGTTTGTTTGCTAATGGATGAGGCTTTTCTGCTTACCTTACTAGTAAAGAATTTTTCAGGTGAGAATATATATATTTTTCAGGCAGTATATATTCTCTGCAGGCAGTCATCTAATCCACCTCTTCCATAATTTAAATCTTTAGTGTGTTTTCTTGCACATCATCCAGTGCTTTTTGTAGCTAAAGGAAAACCTAGAGTTCTTGCCTTAAACTGGACACATATTGTCCTGCAGAATAAAAGTGTTACAAATCCAGGATTTAAAATAAATAAACTGTACTATAAGAATAAAAAACAATTCAAGGGCTCTAGGAGAGGAGGTCTGTAGGTGGTGGCAAGTGTTTTGCTGATTTGGGCAATAAGTTAGCACCCAAGAGTCCTGAGTTGGATCACTACTTTTGATTTACCAGATTCTGTTGCTTAGTGTGGTAAGAAGTTCTCAAAGCATACACACATTACGTGGTCCTGTTTATTTATGTCAGCAGTAGATGTATTTACAGTAGTTTATATTGTTCTAGCTAATATTCTGCTGTATGTCATAAAAAAATAAGAAAGTTTCAATATGAGACATAAGTATTCCACTTTGTTAGAGAATTATCTCTTAAGAATGAAGATAGATCACGATAGCCTTTCTTGCATTAATATAAATGCAGATTAATGCAATCTCAAATGTGTTACTTTTTCCATAGCCGAGTTGCAGACACAATGGACTATGATTCTCAAATATTGTGGTTTCATTGAAATAGATTTTTTAATGTTCTCTTTTGGGGATATATTTTGCACACCTTCTTAGATTAATCAATTTGAATTCATTTAAGACACTAACAATTATAGTGGCAGGTTTATTTAGATAAATGGATAACAATTTTCATCAATTACGAAAATGAAATGCAGTAAAAACTCTAAAAATTTTTAAAAATAAATCTGCTTACTATTCAGTAGAGTGTCCCAGATGACTGCCTTGTACTCAACTCTGACTTTGCAGGTTTGGGTTTTTTAAAAATAGTGTGACCAAAACCAAACCAGGATGACCTTGCTTAGATTCCCTGTGCTTCTCTTTCGTGTAGTAAGTCATATACTTATGCTCTCATTAATTTCTCTGTTAGTTTTCCATTCATTCACATATCTGAAAAAAATTGAGTCAGGACCACGATAATGAAATGAGTTTTAAAAGAATAAATCATGAAATGGTAACAGAATTTGGAGTGTAAAACCTTGATGAAAACATGTTTCATGCTTTCCAGGTCTTTTTTGGGCTTGGAATTTTTTTTTTCCAGTCATCATTTCTAAACTATATATGTCACATATAGATAATGAGAAAGGTGAGGTTGTGAGTTAATACCATGGTTCTCCTGGTTGGGGTTCAAAGCTTTGTATGAGTGTTAGAAACAGTGTGTAATAGAGCTTCTGTTAAGCACTTTCTAAAATACTGTGTTAATGTTTTTTTTCCAGGGTTTTTGGGAAAACCACACAAAACTCATAACGGAGTATGGACCTGTTTGTGGGTGAGCTTAGCAGTGCTATCAGCTTTCTTCTTTCTGGCTCTTGCTGTTTGAGTTCGTTGGGTGGGAGAGGAGAAAATACCAAGATAAGATGTTCATCAAAATGCAGAGTGCAGTGCTTCAGTCTGGGGGACAGAGGTGGAGGTGGTTTGATTACACGCAGCAAGTATTCTTGGCTTATTTTAGTTCAGCATTTGGTGTTGGACTTCATTTTTCTCTCTCTTATTTTAATTATGCACATAAAGTTTAGTCCTTTTCAGAACTGTAAAAAGCTACAAGCCTTCAATATTCTCTTTTCATCTGCATATTCTTTATACTTACACTGAACAATGGAAATAGTAATTTGTCATCTTAAAAACCCTCAGTTTATGAAATAGTATGAATTTGGTTCAGCTGTTGCTATCTATATTTATGCAAAATTCCTAAACTTAAAATACAATGAAGTACAGATTAGAAGTGAGGCATTCCTCTCTCCATAGCTCAGCTGTGCTATCTTAGCAGTTTATTAAAAGTAAAGAGGGTTTGAACAGTATATCCCTTCGTAGAAGCCCTTCCACACTTCTGTGAATGTCATTCCTGTTCCAAGAACTACTTTCCAGTTGTCATCACTTTAAGTGGAAATGCAGTTATTTCGTGGTAACTTCTATTGTTGTGGTCAGTTGATGTTTGTAGCATAACTATTACTTCAATATATAAGTATCAAGCAATTTCCACAAAGTATAGAAAATGTCTTTCTTTTTTTTTTGCCCTGTGGTCTGCAAAGGGTTTAAGACGCTTGCAAGAGAACATATATGAATGTCAGTGTCTATACATATTTGATTATTAAAGCTACCAGTATGCTTTGTATGCTCTTCCAGCCAAAAAGCTCCAGCAGAATGGAGTGGGGCTCAGGCATATGAAGATTTTGATGCTCCAGTCACAGCCGCCTTGTGGCATTTATGCTCAGCCCTAAGGACAAAACGCTGCAAGGAATGATGGAAATAATGAATTCCAAGGGTTAGGTACTTGTCTAAGAGGAAATAATGCGGTGTCTTGGCTGGCCAGGAATGGGAAAAGATATTCATTAATGCTGTGGCAATTTGTATGTTGTGTAACAAATGGAAAGTGACTGAGGCTTATTATCTCTGTGACCTTTGGTGTGATGCCCTTAAATGACAATAATGTAGGAACACTGGCATTCATTCCTCACTATATTTCCCTCCTTATTAATATCATGCCTATTTTTTTTCTAAGCTGAATTTGAGACAAGTTGCTATTTAGTCATCTGTCTGCTCACTCAGCCAGGCTAGGCTATGGCATTGGAGAAAGAGATGTATAATTACAGTGTGTGAGCAGACAGAAAGTTTCATTTCTCCAATCTACTCATTTCTCCCTCAGGTTAGGGAATGAAACCTCTCCCCGACTTGCCTGGACTGCAAAGCTGGATGATGGTGGTAGTGGTCAGCCAGGATAGTTCTGCCTCTTTTGGATTCTGTAGGTAGGAGGAGTGAGGAGACTGAGCACAGATATACTTCATTTATTGCATGCATAGAAAACTCAATTTGTGAGGGATCTAGGGGACTGGCAGAGAAAAAAATGCTGCTTTTTGATAACTCCTGTGAAAACACAGCTGGATGCAAACAATGCTGTCTTCGAGGTGAAGTCTGTTTGTAGTTGAAGGAGGATGTTCTAAAACCTGGCTTGAGAGCTGCTGTTCAATAGGTGGGGTATGTGTCAGGGGGTATTTATCACAGTCTTGTCAACTAAAGAAATTCCTTCTTCTTCCCTACGAGTCTTCACTGTGATTCTTTCTGTGGCTGTTTGAAATAGGCAAATAAATGGTAGGTGTGTTTATGTGTATACTCCCAGCAAAGTATTGGATCTGGCAGATGGAAGAAGATGTGGCATTTTTCTTTTCCCAGATTGAAAACTGCTTTCCAATAAGCATAAAGAGCAATGATCTTTATTTCTACAGTGGTGAAGTGAGTTGAATACAAATCTTTGGAACTGCAGCCTTTTTTTCTTCCTAAGGTCACTTGAATAGTCTGAATGATACCATCACAACTGTTTTCTTTTGTGTGTGAATTGGTTTCCTTGACAACAGGATGTCAAATCAACTTTTCAGCTTTAATCAAGTCAAAACAATATATCCCTTCCATTCCAAAAGGCCTCAAGTCGTAGAGAATTATTTCAAGTAAGGCTTTTGTAGGTCACAAAAGCTTTTTTTTCCCTTTGCTCCCATGTGCAAATCCAAAGGAGAGGTGATGGTATTGATATTTTATAAAGAGTGACAATGCAAATAGTCATCAGTTGTGGGTTTGTGCTGTGAAAACTGTCTGTTTTCATACAGACGTGGCCCAAGATGGAGGCCACGGCACAAACTAACAGCTTGGGTTTGGAGCAAAAGCAGAGATGGAGCTTTTCTATTCAACGGGGGAATCTAAGCCACTGATGTGACTTTTGAAGAGGCCCTGAAACAGTGGTAGTCTTTGATTTGTCTGTAGTTCGGAGTACCTTCTATAAAAATGCTTCCTCTAAAGTAGATGTCCTATTTCTCCATACCAAAATAAAATTGAAAAAAGTACCCTATTTGGAAAACAATGTACTGATACATGTTAAGATTCGCCTTGAATATTCTCCTATTCACGTTAAGTGTTTTGCAGTAGAGTAGCCCTGTTCTCTGTGGAAATGAGTGATTTACACCACTTTTTTTTTTTTTTTTGAGGAATACTGATGTTTTGAGACTTTATTTTCACCTCCACTGTATCCAGTTATTCCATTTCAATTGTAGGTTATGGCTACTGATTGAAAGTGGGTGGTAAGAGCAGACAGAAAAACAAAGAGCTTCTGGATTGATGAAGAGAAATAAAGAGGGAGAATATATTTTATGGAATCAGAAAAGCAACTATTACAATGTGAGCAGAGGTATAGAGACAGTGAGTTAATTTTAATTTATATTACACTTCATATGCATTTGACCACTCTACTGCAATTGCATCATTGTGATGCATTATGTACGGCTGATTTGGAGCTAAAGAAATCTGCCAAAATAAGTAATATATTCTTGGCCCAACAACATACTACCAGTAAAAGTAGAAAATATGGTACAGCCCTAAGTGGGCAGGTGATTGCTCTGGCATGAAGGAACTTATTCTGCCTTTGAGTGTAGCAATGCATTTGGATGTGGGGAAGAATGTAGGAGGTCATAACATAGACCTCACTGCATGTAATCAAAGAGTGAGAACAGATTAAAACTCAGTGCAATTTGTAAGGTGACACTCTTTCTTCATGGCAGTTTGCATCTGAAACAGCTTGCAGCAGGTCAAACCCTGTTCTTACTCTTCCTTCATTTGAACACTCAACTTTAACCTGCTGTGAGAAGTCTGAAGATCTCTGCAGTAGAAGCTCTTGTTAGTCACTGTGGGGGCTTGGGGCTTTCCCCTTTTGTGGACAAAAGAGGGACATGTGTTTCTGGGATTTGGCCATCTGGAACTTTACTCAAAGCCTTTTCCTTCCTTCTGTCCTCTTCAAGCACCTTGGGACAAACCTAAGGTGGATAGGACAGGATCTCCTCCTGCAGGGAGCAGCCAGTGTCTTCATCATGAGGCTAATTTAATGAAGAAACAGTGTCTTTATTACTATTTTAATTTCACAAAGTTTTTTAACCCCTCTATTTCTAGCTAATTCTGTTTTCTGTGGAAAAAGTAATCCCAGGACAAGTATTCTCATCTATTTCTGAAGGCTCATGTAAAGAAATTATTTTAATGAAACAATCTTATCCTGTTTAATTTCCTCTTTTGCACTGTGGAGTCTAATGGACTTACTACCTCTTGTGTGGTACTTCCTTTAGTTTGATATTTTAAGGAATTTACTTTTCATATTTCACCTAGAGGAAATCATATGTGGAAAAGGACAGGGAAAAACATGCTTTCTATTGCTGTTCTATAGCTCTTCATAATCTCTGTTTCACATGTAACCTGATAGGAAATTTTGGTAGCCTCACTTGCCTGGACTTTTGTTTTCTTAAAGAGCAATATATCTTTTGGCCAGTGTCAAGTTTTTTGTATTCCATCAAGATTTATTTTCTCCCCACTGTTTTCTCGTTGATGTGTTATGATAAGGTCCTTTGACTCTATAAGATCGTTGATCAGCCCCAGAATTGCAGTTGTGGCTTAGAGTTATCTCCTCCTTCCATTAACTACCTGCAAATTGTACAGTACAGCAGAACCCATAAACATGTGCCTAACTTTGAGCACATGAATAGTCACATTAAAGTCAATGGTATTACTCAACATGCTTCGAGTTAGGCAGAAGTCTGTTTACCTTGCTGAATCAGGGCCATAAAAAACTCGATTGCATTTGTGCCTTAAAAATATTTTTAGTGCTGTTGGTACATAAACACCTAGTTCTATTGTACCTGGAAGAAGTTAATGGGGAGAAAAATATTTCTTTTCCCTCCCCACCCTCTCTTTTGACAGCACTTTGCATGTAGACAATTCAGTTGCTCTTCTGTGAAATGTGTTAGCCATTCTCTCTGAAACAGAAAATGTTATTGTGTAAATAGCCAGAACAATAGAAAAATCTTAATGTTCTTAAGATAAACTTTCAGATGTCTTTTTTTTTTTAATTAGCACTATAAGAATTTGTTAATTGTAACCTTTTTTTTTTTTTTTTTTTTTTAACTGTCTTTTAAAAAAGGAACTGTTCTCTCCTGGCAGGAACTCCAGGGCAGAATTCACAGTACAATGTTCCATGTCCATCTGAATCTCCACACTTAACCATAATTAGGTATTGGTTATAGTTAGCTCCAATGGTTCAATCAAGCTGCTGGAGCAAGTCCTGTGAGTTACTTATGGGTATATCATCATCAGTTTCTCCTCTTGTCTCTAGAGCAAATTGGTCTTAAAAACATAGCCATCTGTGGGACTGATGCCTAAAGATTTCCCCAAGAGGTGGCATACCACACTTTCCTGAGAGTTGGAGTCTGTGTCACTGTTACAAGTGTAATCGTTTCTGTGGCTGCCTGATCATTACGCAGGATTTTACATTCTGCATATGCAGACCTGTGAGCTGCAGTTTATTGGCAAAATTTATGATAAATTAGTTGACTAGTTTAATTCTGACGTGTTTCAAATGTGCTTAGGTCTCTGGAACATTGCAAGTTGATACCTAGTGTACTGGTAATGTCGAAGGTATTTATTAATGAGCAGCTCATAGCCATAGACAAATCTAATGTGTGGACGGTGGCCTCCCATGAGAACAGTGCAACCCGAGCTTGTGTACTCTCTGGTTCTTGATTTGTTATTATAGCCTCTTGCTGTGCCAGTAAGGTCCAGGGACACTTGTGTTCTGCATACTCACAGACAGAACTCAAAAGCCCACCAAAATGGCACAACCGTCAGCCGTCAGCACAGGCAAAGCCATTTGGATGGAAACATTTGGTGCAAGTGGTAATCTCCTCTGTGTGCAAAGCTCACTCTTCTCTGATGCTCCAGACATTGCCCTGGGGCAGCTGAGCCGCAGGCATGTGCTCACTGCTGAGCTTTTCCCTGAGTTTGTTTCCTCCATCCAATCCCTCCATGACTCTACTGCAGCTGTTTAAGCCAATGCAAGTCAAAGACCTGATGTAATCTTTTACACCTCTGGAAAGAGAGTATGAAATCCAACCATATGAGACAGACAACATTTTATGTGCTCTTGGCAAGGCAACAAAGGGCAGTGCCTGTCACCTGCACCATGTTCCTGATGCTTGTTTCTGTACTCACGGTGTGTGCAAACTGCTGTGATTGTGGCTTAGTGAATTACTGCTTGTGTAGAGGAAAATCTCCTGCTTGGTATGGCTCCACTGACGGCTTTGGCCAGACATGGGAAGGCTCTGGGAGACTGGCCAGAACTGTGTCAGCTCCTAAGATTGACAGTGGAAGCAGAAGCAGGCCCTTGTACCATATCTTACCATTTGAGGTATCTGATTAAATCTTGGTCTGCTTCTGTGATTGCAGGTAGCAGCCTTGGCTCAGAGAAGGTTTCACCTCCATTTGCTCCTGCAGAAGTTTCTTCTTTCCATTGTCTCCTTGCACACTGGTAGTGTGCAACATTTAGCTCTTGAAGCATAGTCCTTGTGAGCTCTATTTTAGGATTATTTGAAAAGTGAAGTTTCTTTTGAAAACATGCTGTCTGAGGGGTGTTTTACAGCTAATATGTAGCACAGGTGATCTTTGATCTCTACTGCCTGCTTCTTAGCTAATTAATGGTTAAAATTATCGTTTAAAAGGGAATGAGACTGCTAAACAGATTGCTTCTTCTTATCACGTTACACCTGCATACCAGAATGTGTCATCCTCATTCAAGGAAGGGGAGGAAATATTGTGAGTTACAAAAACCAGTTTCTTAGACTCAATTTCACCTTGCTCTACCATCTTCACAATCTACCGGAGCCTGTATTTGTTAAACTTTTTAACAGGCTGTAAAGTCAACTTTGTAATTTTTCCCCCACTTTCCACCATTTGGAAAGAAGCAGGCGGAGGGCTTTTAAAAGACTGAAAAATCTGAGGCATTATTTCAATATACCAATCCTACTAGAAAGTATGGGAAAACAGCAGCATTGTAGATTTGCTGTGCATATTAAATGCTTTCATTAGAATTTCCTACAGCACTCAGAAGTATTGATGTAAACCTAAAGTGGATACATGCAATATGTAATGTTCAGTAGCTATAAATGTTCTCTGACTTCACTCACTATGTATCTGATTATGAACTGGTGTTCCCAGTGCCATGCATGGTAATTTTTTAATGCATTTCCTGAATAATTTCTCCTCATTCTACATAGAGGGAGGGAAATGCATCATGCCTCCCAATGTTGTGTGTGTGAGTGACCCTTCCCTTTCTTGGCAGCCTTTGAAGCAGATCAACTTTAATGCTCAATTCAAGAAAGCCTCCTGCCTTGCCTTGGTCACCCAACACTTCACAGGAGAGTCAAGTTACTGCCTCTCCAGGTGACTCCTCACTGGCAGTTTACCCTTCTTTCTGGCAGCCCAGGAAAATCCAAAAGCAGCTTATGACTCTTTTGTTGTGTGCCATGAGAAGCATCAAGCAAAAGGAATTTCCCTTTCCCACAGATCCCACACTGGGGTCTTGTGGTGGGTTTGTGTTT